>JAODAG010096319.1:2216-15836 GCA_027574785.1 Orphnurgus asper
TTTTAACATCAGGCACAAAATATCCTGCCAGTGATTGATTTTATTTTTGATCATTTTGTTCAAAGAACCCAATTCTCTATATCATTTTTTTCCCCTTGAGGTTGTAATTTACAGGTATTCATTATCACTATGTGGTTTAATAACCCTTGGGTTTACGCTGTAGATTGTGTTCCTTTACCGATAATATTAATCGTTGGTGCCAGATGAAATGTTATAGTTTTGATTGGTTGCTACCTCTCATATGTTCATCAAAGTTGGAGTGTATTTTATTACTATATTCTTAATTTATATATATCTAGATACAACTTCAGACTTTTGGAATATTTTGTGTTACTTGTCAAGAAGCAATATATAGCACTATAGGGACATGCGATTGTCATTGTCATGTTTTTGATCTTCCAGTCGATTCCATCAGTGAGGGCTTCAACAGCAACATTAGCTGCAAAACCCGTTCTACGGAGAGCGAAATTATTTGCACCTGGCCAATCCCGGAAGTCTCCAGTGGAAAGTGCGGCCTCTCATACAGGGGGACAAATCACTTGTGAGTGTAACAGAACGATGCCCCTAGCCCACAGTATTGTTGCTTTATTTCATGTTGTTATACCCCCCCTTGGTGTTTGTGGTGAGGGTGAGGATGGGGTGAGATGAGGAGAGGGGATGTCTTAACATTCTCTTGCATTCCATCTACCGTGTTCTTCTATAATGCCCTGCCATTAGATAACCTGCACCTAGAAACTCTTGGTAATCCAGTGGATGATTTCAGGGATTCATTGGCCAATTTTGTCACCCTTAAAACTGCATGTCCCCCTGCATATTGACTATAGCTTGTCTTTGTCAAACAATCAATCACCTGTTAGTTTTGAATGTATTACAGTGTTATATAACGGTCGATATTCATGATGGGACTGCTCCACTAGCCTCTGATTTTCCCCACAGGGATGACTCTTCATGTGCAAGATTTGAAGACTGGAACGGCTGCCCGCAGGAAGACGAACGCGGATGTACGTTCCGTCGTTACTGGATAATGCCGCACTGCACACACTACGTAGAGATGAAGTTAATCTGCACGAGTAGCATCGATGGGCATTTTGAGTCCGAGGTCATCGAGGTTTCGTATAGCGCCATAAGTAATTATTCGTTTTTGAATGAAATAATTTCAAGCAGTACGTTTTTATTTTATTTCAGTTAGACTGAAATTAATCTAAAGTTTTTTTTAATGAAAATTCACCCCAAGAATGGACTTGGGCTCCGAAAAAAACAGCATATATAGCCTACTCCACGGCACCATCGCACTGAAGTGATCAAGGAGTCCTGTTTCGATCACCAGAAAATAAGACAAGAATGGCTGTAATGTACAATTTACCGGTCTACCGATCTTTAACAATTATATGTTATCTGAACATCATAGTGTATGAGGTTTTATAATGGTGAATGGAGTTCCATTCTTCTTATTTTGTGAAAACATTAGTTAGGTTTATCCTTGGGAAGGGCAAAACTGTCTTTCTATCTGCAGATTACTGACTTTTTGTAGGTAATAAAATGCAAAAAGATCTGACAAGGGAATCTTATCTCCCAGAAACTGTAACACCTCAACTTCCTGACCTTGCATGGCAGCCACACACATTGATCTGGCTCAGAATGGTCATTAATCAAGGGAAATTTATTACTGGGGTATGTTTGATGCAGACCCCAGTTTTTATGTTTTGGACCCCATTTTTAATGTTACACTGGGGTCTTGATGAGTACTGTTTAACAGCAACATGTATCGATAGCTTTGTGCGAATGTTTATGTTTACAGCTCAATTAAGTGTAAACAATTTTATGACAGATAGTCGTTAAACATCATGAATTAAGTGAATGTTTTCTTGTTCAATGACCTTTTATCATTATATCATCCTAACTTTTCTAACATCATCAAAGTCCGTATTAATACACAAATAGGCCCCGAGATGATAGTTAGAGGCCTTTGAACATATGAACCCAGTACAGCAATATAACGAGGATTTTAAATCTCTGTCATCTTTTGGTTCTATATATAGTCGTAACCATTTTTCTTCAGTTCTTTTTTGGTTGTGGGGTAATTTAATTCTTCATCATGACGGGTTTGGCCATTTGGCCTGCAACGTTTCATTTACAGTTATTCCGAATCCACCTCGTGCCGTGAACCTTCACGTGGCTGGGAAGAGGGCCATGAATGTGACCTGGAAGCTTCCGAAGGGCTGGCCGATAAGCGACCTCGTCTCGTTGAAATTCAGTATTCGATACTGGCAGGAAGTCGGAGGTGTGAAGACCGGCAATGACACCGTAGGTATATCTCTATGTACGTTCAATTTGAAATCGGTGAAGGGTAATTTAATAGGGCTAATTGCTATCGTGTTGTTGTGGCCAAGAATTGTCGTATAATATGCATTATTATAGTCTGCATGGATATTTACACAAAATGTTATGTTGTCTCTCCCCCTTCTCCACTACTTCCATATACCAGTCCCATGAGCCAGTGATTCATGATGCTAAGTAGCCTTTGTTACGGTTTACTGGTTCCGATGTCGAAGGCACAGCTGGGGAGCTCGCACAAGTATGCAAGTCGGCCTAGCGTGAGTGTCTGCATGGGCCCGAGTGTGAGGCTGTGTGCTGCCTCTTTGAAGACACCATATCCTCAAGAAGTGCATTTCAGATGGGGCTCCCTGTAGTTTGCATATACAATAGGTGGCCCATACTGAGAAGGGTGATCCCTATTGGAGTGTCCCGTGGACTGGCTATGCATACAAGTTTCTTCAAATATGCATGATCAGCCTATTTCAGGGTTATAAAAATTCATTGTGGTTTTCATGTACATAATCCAAGTTGTATTTGCACCGATGTAATATACAACTAAGTGAATTAAATTTAAATTAAATTAAAACATACACTTATGAAAGGAAGGTAATTAAAGGTCGAAGACTCAGAAACAATCATGGTATGGGACAGATCATATTCTCTTGGCAAAGGGTGATATATAGCAACCTTGCAGTACATGCGAATTACCTTAAAGTTATTTATTCAAATCTTTCACATATCCGATATGGTCCAGAGGCTGGTTCAGGTACGTGCAGGTATTGACTGTACGAGGTAATATCCTGGCAAACAGTCGGCAATATGACACTAAAAGCTATACTGCAAGTGGTCTAGTAAGTCATAACTGATGTGGCTCCCCCTAGAAGCCCGTTCCATTGCCTAAGCAACCTTGCTCTCGTGCGTAAAATACGGGTATAGGCCTATGGGAATTAGATTTAAGTATCCACTAACCTATACTTGATCTATACTCGGCACTGTAGATAAAATAAATTAATGCAATACAGTATTCAATTCAAGCTTTTTACCCATCCTGCATCATCTCACCAGATTCATCTCCACACGTCACAACTTTCTACGCTCGTCCGCAATTTGAAGTACGCCTTCGCATCCACCTGCGTGAAAGTGGGCGCCGGCTACGAGGCGCAGATAGAGTGGTCCGAAGTCGTCTGTGGTACAACGAGCGTGGAAAGTAAGCCATGTGTCAATTTACGTAGATCCGCATGTATGCATGTAATCGCTCGCCGTTAATGTCGAGAGTTTGACCAACAGATAGTTTAGTCGTTTTCTTTGAACAGTTATTAACGTAAGTGCGTATTTTCAACTGACGGTATGTTTCGTTTCATTTTCCACATCAGGAAAACTGGTTTCAAGAAATATACGTAATGACAGCAATACCACATAATATGACCTGAAATGAAAGGAAGTTCAGCTATTACAACCTGAATTCTAAGAGGGTCAATCCCATGTTAAGAATGGTTGTGAAATTGGGTGTTGGTAATTAAATGGTGGGGTATAAAAATAGATAGCGTCAAGTCATTTAAACTTGATTCTGAATTACCTGTTCACAGCTGAGTGTTCGAGTCTTTTTACAGCGTTACCTAGACTGTTCAATGTCTGAGTCAGAGCGTCAAGTGTACTATTAAGACAGAGTTGCCCGGCCTGTTCAGTGTCTGAGACAGAATTGTCAGAGTTACCTGGCCTGCTGAGCTGAGAGAGCCCAATACAGCATTTAACCCTTTTTACATTAGACAGATTTACCAGGCCTGTTTAGAGTCAGAATCCAAGTGTCAAGTCTTTCAGTATTTTTGTTCAGCAAAGAAAAGATGCACTGACCATTTGGTAGTAGGGGTCTAATAAACTTGACCGAGAAGACTTACATCAATGGTCCCTCATGTAGAAGTGTCTCCTAACTTGAGAAGACTTAGTGTCTCCTAAGTTGAGCTGTGTAGAGAGCATAGTGTAGAGAGGATTCTAACTTTTAAAAGTCTTGTAAAAACGGTCCTTGCCATGATTATTTCTTTAGAACCTCAAGAAGCTCCTGGAAACCTCACTGCAACTGCCGTGGGAGTTGGTGACCCATCGACAACGTCAAAGATTTTAAAGTTAACCTGGGAAGTGAGTTTAACTCCAGGATTGGTCTTGGGGACAAAATGGTGTCTATCCATTCCAATGTTAGGTGCAAGTCGTGTGTATTTTCTATAATATGTGTGTGATTTTGGCTACTAGGTCCAGCATCGAGGGTCCCTGGAATCATTATGAGACCCACTGGGCTTTTTTTTAAAGATTGATATCTGTCATGTCTCCAAGATTGCCACAATGTTTGCTGATACAAATATAAGAGAAATACTGCTTTGATAAAAATGGTAACCATTCCTTTCACTATTTCGCAGAAAGTACCACAGGAGTTGCATGGCAGTCCTGGCCTATCCTACGAAATCAGGGTTTCTGAGATACCAAGCGATAATATCTCACTTTTGGTGGAGGTACCAGGGAATACATCCTATTACGTACTAGGTTAGTTTCAATAGAGACTGTGCGACTTTGTATACTCATGTGAATCTGCATGTACTTGAGAGAGAAATAACTAGGTGACCATTTCGGCAGATTTAAGTTGATTGTGGAATAACGACCAATGCTCCATGGTCTCGTAGTCATGACGTATTACATTAGTGATAAAAATTATCATTTTTAATTTTCCTTGCTGATAACAACTTAATTGACATACAGAGGTCATATTCCCATCTTATGAAATAGTACGGTACCATGCACCGACCTATATTATGATATGGTTGATAGATCTCTGCAAAAGGTACCTGGAGCCAATAACGTCAACGATGTGGTCGTTACAAATTTGTGTCGGCTCTCGGAAGGAGAAACAAACCTTAATTCTCTCAAAGGGACTCTTTTTCAGCCCAAAAGTCAATTGGACCTAACTGCATTCTATAGACACATGCAACCTTCAAGAGCATTTTGCCTGACAATTGAAAGAGCCCACCTCTTCCGGAGGACAAATTTAACCAAATTTCAAACCCCAAAGTGCTTGGAACTGACCAAAAACTTACGCAACTATCTTAGATTTTTGTGACGTTCTCGGAAAAATCTCTGAGACAATGTCCGTCATCAGTTGCCTCTCCAAAAGTGTGAGCTATCTAATATGCTCTGATTTATGCGCAGAATCCAGTATGTCGGTGAATCCAAACATACCCTACGAATGAGAATGACTCAGCACATGTCAGCAATCAAATCCAGAAGTGCTGATCAACCCAGTGCATTGCCACTGATCAAAACTCGCCACGAAGGGACTAAGTTCAGGAGAGCAAAGAGAACTTTCGGGGATCTCAAGACAACCGCACCTTTTGTTGCTTTGAATAATCGGGAATGATTTGCAGTACTGTAGTTTAAATTAAATATAAATTTAATTGGCAGCAACTTTTCTTTTCTAAATCCAGTTTGATATCTCCTATCAAACCCAGCTCTGTTGGTCTTGACAAAGATCTGGTTCCACCAACTTAAGCTCTAAGCTTCCAGAAACTCATGTATTCCTTGTGTGGCTTATTACTTATCCTAATATCCTTATCTTAATTTCTGCCTGTGTTCGAGGTTCACTCCTGTGTCACTCCTGTGCCAAACGATTTTCAGTTTTAATACTCATTTATTACAGTATTTCCTAGTAGTCGGTATTGTTATCTATTCGAGATAATGAAAGTAAGAAACAGTCAGTAAATGTTTTTTTTTCTTCTGAGATTTCCAACAATACAAGTTCATCTTCAGTGGAGGAGTCTAGAATTAAAACTTCCTGACAGTTAGATTTCCTTGGAAGGCAGGCAAAGGATATGGGGATATGTATCAGTGTCCTTCTTCCAGCTGGCACCATCCATTGTTTCCATCTTTCTGTTCCAGATGACCTTGACCCTTACAAATCTTACCAGGTCGAAGTGGTAGCGGTAAACGAAGAAGGAAGATCCAGTTATGCACGCATCACTCTTCCAGCAGATAAAAGTAATTATAACTAGTACCATCTTAATTTCCACTCATTACTCTTCCAGCAGATTAAATTAATTATTGCTATATCACCTTAGTTTCCACTCATTACTCTTCCAGCAGATTTATATCATCTTACCTTGCACTCATTAATCTTCCAGCTAATAAAAGTAATTAGCTATATCATCTTTGTTTGTGGCACACGTTACTATATCAGCTAATGAAAGTAATTATAACTATATGTCATCTT
Organism: Orphnurgus asper; assembly: GCA_027574785.1. Taxonomy (NCBI): domain Eukaryota; kingdom Metazoa; phylum Echinodermata; class Holothuroidea; order Elasipodida; family Deimatidae; genus Orphnurgus; species Orphnurgus asper. The sequence goes on from JAODAG010096319.1 coordinate 8,782, forward strand.
GGTTTAATTGCACTAATCTGACTCTTCCTGCAGATGAAAGTAGTTATTACTATACACCAACAATTTTTCATAAATGCAGTAAATCGTTAGTTATGCAACGAAAGGGTGAAGACCAAATGGCTTGCACTCTGTTATTATTCGGCTACAGCCCCTTGAGTATATGGTACGCTTATTGTGGTCAATAAAAAACAAGGGTATGAAGTTTTGCTTTAATGGTCGATAATCGTTATTAAGAAAGAGACCAGCTCACCTACAGCCTTAATATGGTTTTAACCCGCAATATTGGAATTGAAGTAGACGTTTGCATCCTAACGTGTTTGTCGCTCCAACTACTTACAAATTAATCGTTGTTTCAATGATAATCGTTGTTTCAACGATAATCGTTGTTTCAATGACGTCGTAACGACATTCTGATTATTCTTCGCATCCAAGGTTTGTCCATCATCAGCGAAATTCGAAATCGAAAGTCTTACGTACCGACGTAACTAGCTATTCGCTGTTAGTATGTCGTTGTCAAACGTCCGAAGATCTATACCGCTGCCTTCATTTCTGCAAATAACAACTACAACAAGTACAACTATAGTCGAACTATGCCATCATTTATTCAGGAAAACGAAAATATAAACCTCTCCATATATATATATATATATATATCTTGAGCCAATTTCGCTCTGCCGTCTCGGACTTGTGAAGAATGTGTAACGTTTCATATCTTTAGACTCGGAAATGACTGTCCGACTTTCTTCGGCCTCGATGGTAATATTTACCAATCTGGGTTTTTTTTATTATTATTTATCGCTCGCCGATTTTCTCAGAACCCGACTCGACCGTTACGTTCCGAAGGTACGCGTACGCCGGTTTCGCAGTCATTGCTCTGGTCGTCCATGCAGTGATGCTAAGTTCCGCGGTGGCCTTCAGGAGAAAGTGTCGACGAGCAGCCCGAAAGATCGACGAGGTTGAAATCAAACGACATACGGTGGTAAAATTTCTTCCCAGAGTTCCCTCGATCTCGCCTCGTTATATTTTTCATACATCTATACACCATCCACAGCAGCAGCAGCAGTCACATGTGAAATGTTTTCCATTTGGCATCTGATTTTCCTGGAAGCCCGGCCAGATTTTGAATCGGAATCACGTTTGCGGGATAATTGCTTAGTTGTAATTGCATAATTAATGGGGCTGTTCATTGGCATCTGTTTTCACTTGCTATGATCTGGAGACCCCGGCCAGACTTTTGAATATCGCAGAAATAATGAGTTGAACAATAATTTCAGCATATATGTTTATTAAAATTGCATTATGGTGTGTATTCATTGGCATCTGCATTAATTTTATATGATCTGAGACCCCGGCCAGAATTTGAATGTCACAGATATAATAGATGTATCTATAAAGATATAAAAAGATTTTGAATTGGAATCACAGAAATAAGTTTGCATAGCCTAATAATATCAGAAAGGAAAACTCATGAGATGTAAAACATGGAAACAGATGAAGACAGTCCAATGGCCCAAACAGGATTTGAACTCATTCCTAATTTGTGTTCACTAGATGGAAGTTTGCTGATGAGTTGGACCACAAAAGGTGCTGGATTTTGTCATGGAAATGGTTGCCAAGTTGCGCATGTTCTTTCCGGTGACATGTACAGGACACCTGCAACAATTTAATCATGGTCATATTTCTTAGACGGAGGAATTTAATAATAAAGTTGAATTCAGTCATTGAACCTCCAAACAAACAGCAGCAACTCTTATTTTAAAAGCTTTTTTATCTATTTTAATATTTGATTTGATATTTTGCTACTGAAATTCGATCTTTGCAATAATGTATTCATTCATAGACATTTACAATAATTGTACTCATTTATATTCACCAGTTATAAATATGTTTTTCTTTTTTCCCCCCCCCCCTCTCTCTTCGTTTCAGAGTGTAGATGTGTATAATAACTCGACGAAGGAAAAGGAAGTGTTCGACGCACCCGGGAAGATGGCGTACCCGGACAACAACAATTCCCCCGGAGAGACGGTCGACCCGGAGCAGACGTCCCGGCCCATCGTCGAGGAGCTAGTCGATCCGTTACTGATGGTGGTAGACGACTGGCTGCCGGCTCTGGCGGCCAGAGCGGACGCCACAGGCGACGATGGGCCGTACACTCGAAGGAACGATGCGGTGAATCATCACCGAGGGGCGTGAGCGATATCACCATGAGACCGTGGAAACACCGGGGAACCGAAAGAACTACAGATGTTGATCGTCACGAGTTCGATCGTCCTCGGATAGTGAGAAATGTATAAACAGCTGACCCATGCATGCACCCCCACGGATCGCACGCGACCTCACCGAGAAATCGTGCGCGACTCGGCTTCCCGGCCAAATTTTTTACTTCTCGATACGATGCTCGCTTGGGGCAAAAAAAATAAATGTAGCAACTGGAAGACTGTTGTTGCTGTCTAAATCAGCAGATGTGGGTGGTAACTAGCATTTTTTACATTTACAAATCTCCGTTCCATTTTCTCGGGATTTATTTGCAACTTGAATTTGCCACAATGCCTGTTTGAATGCTAAGCTCTGTCTTATAACATTTAAATGCATCTATTTTATGGGTCTTGCAGCTGCTCTATATCCCAGTAGATGAACAAAGTGCAAAATATCCTATTATTATTAAACTTGCCAAAGAGTGGGATGACTGGGCAGAGCTGTTATTTTACATTGGAGGTACTTTTACATTGGATTGTTACATTTGTTTTGAAACGATAAAAAATCGCTGTTTTTTGGGGTGTATAGCTGGGACTTGCGAAAGTTTTATGCGACAAACATCCGGGGCCGGGGCTGTGTATAGGGGGAATGTGTATTATTTGACAATGCTCAAAACCCTTGGACGTTATCACCTAGTATTGTGCAGTATAACCCATAAAAGTCTTTCTCAGCTTAACTATGACCTTGTGACATTTGACCTGTATTTTACATAGAAAATACTTCGGAAAATTCAAAAACGTTATTTTGCTACCATTTATAGTTTAATGTTGCAATATTTCTGTTCATGACTGTAACTTTTAATTCATCACTGCCATTTTGTTTCATTTGGTACTTTGAATGTGTGAAGTTCTGAACATAATCATCACTTAATCATCAATTACGATCATGAAACGAACATCAGTTTAGAAGACCACTTCTCTGCGAGAACACTTCTTTTTATATCAGTTTTGTATTTACCAGTTTTAGTATTGTTTAATATTTGTTTCTGGTGAAGGATTGGGCATTTGTATCAACCAACAGGATGGCAACATTACCTAAACTTTCAGCCACTTTGGTGTAACTTTCAGCCTCTTAGTGTAACTTTTTCAGTTGTAGTTATATGTATATATATATATCATGTACTGTACAGATTAAAGTGTTTACTAGAAGTGTATATTGGGATTACGGGGATTACGGCAGATCGAAAAGCAGTCGATCACATCCAAAACCGTGAGAATCCAAGAATTGGGAAGGCTGAAGAGCAGACTACTTTAAACTTTAATAGAATGGTCAGGGTGTAGCGTACATATCAGAGGTTCTCCTATATTAACTGACATCCAAGGAATGTAACACTTAAATAAAAGTGTTAAGTAATAGTGGGTGAGGGATTCACACTTTGATACAATATTATAGCTGTAATAGAAATATTGTCAAGAAATATTGTCATGAACATGTGTGGCCTGTGATATATATAATATATATTGTGAAGTACTTGTGGTATCGACGTACATCAACCACAAACGATAGCGCCTGAACGAATGGAGAACAAATGCTGCGGGGAGATTAATACAACTGACGCCTCTGTATGGCGTAGGATTGCATGGGTCCACACAAGGGCCCCTCTGGTGGTGGTCCGGGGGAAAAAATCCCCCGGAAAAAGTGCACTTTTTTGCGTTTGATAAATTGTTGGTGCTAAACATGTATATTGCAGTCCCAGGACTCCTTGGGTCGCCGGTTCCAGCACATATCGCGCAAACAAAGGGTACAGTGACCTTACAAGTAGTAGTATTGGAGGGGGGGGTGCATGAGATTTCTGATCTGATTAATGTTATACGTACTATATGCCTATTCTACATCAAAGTAAATCAGGATGCTCCCTGGTAAGTTAGTGTCAAGTACTAGGAATTAAGTCTTAAGAAGAAAAAAAAAATGGTCGCATTTGATCGTATAACTCTATTTCATAACTTCTTCGAGGACCAGATGTTTTTATAGCGTTTTATATATTATATATGTTACATGTATTACGCATCCGGGAGTTTTTCACTATCAGTCGCTCCTCACCATACTACCGAAGCCATTTTTGGTTACGATGCCGAAGTGTATGTGATGGCGCATGCTTGTATCTTCCTAGACAGGGAGATGTCTCGTGAGTAAAAGAGCCCTATTTTTTTTGTTGCAAATATGAATATTAATGAGTGGGCTGGTAGTTGGTACGGTGGTGTTAGTAAACGTTAGGTTCATTTTGACGAGAGAAATTTTCATGACATAAATATTCATGAGTGGGCATTCTTAATACTATAAGCGAACCAAATCTCAGCGAACGTGTTTGATCAACGTCATACAGATAAGATGTACCGTGATGAGTAGATGTGCCCGTAGGCTATTATGTTTGATGCTTTCATCACGAACATGTAAAAAAATGGTTAATTTCAATATCCTCGCAACCGTTTGTGTGACATTAGATTCATATCCGCGGTATGGTTGTCTATAGACGTCCGCTACAATTTGGATCATGAAATTCATTAATTTGGTAATCCAGGCTGGAGGGTTCTGAGAGGCGGGGAGCCATATACATGGATGCTATATAGCTATGACGAGGACCATTCTGGCAGTTTCCAGCATATCAAACTGGTGACCACTCGTAAGGTTTAAAAGTTGTGTGTAAAGTGCAGTGGGCCCATATGGCCTCTCCAAAGAGAGAGCTAGTCCCCATAACTGCTTTGGTGCCCTCAGTTATCACTTTGCTTAGGGTGGTTTGGTTTTGGCCAAATTCACCCGTTTCATTTGAAAGAGATAAAAAATCATTGTTTGATTTCTATACATGTTTCGTGTGTGATTGTGTATTTAGTGTTGTCATGGTTATTAAAAGGCATATTTCTGGGATGTTGTAGATAATTGCATTTAATAGGTCCAGTGAAAGTTATATGGATCAAGAAAAAATGATACCATTAATAAATAATTCCAAATATCATAATATGACCGACCATTTAATGATTAATAAATATATCAACGATAAAAAGAAATGTGTTTTTTTGTATGTTGTAAGGAGTTATATTATAACAGCTGCAAAATTTTGGCACATTTAAGACTAGTTTAACAATGTTTAACTAATTTTAGTTCATCTTAATTCAATCAAATACCTTTTCGGTATTTGAACTACACAACTGCGCTCTGTCGTGATTGCTTCGTTTCAAGGTTTGGGACATAATGCCAGTGGACAAATATAATACATGTGGTGATTGACCTTTAACCATTTTCTGGTTTCCGAGGTTTCGTTTTGGCAGTAAACATTGATGAAACGACTGCATGAAGAGACGGAGGCCATCTACAAAAACATGAACAGATACACTGGTAGACGTTATACCGCTCTTGCGTGCGACGTAGAGCGCTGTAACGACAAAGTCTTTAATTTGAAAAATAAGAAAATCATCTTCCTCGTGGGACTTTCTCAAGTTAACGTTGGTTGTTTGTGTCCACCGGTATCAAGCTCTATCCCAAAGTGTAAACAAATTAATTCTCTGCAAGCTGCCTTCCTTAAATGTACCAAGGGTCTTCATGCCCGACTACCTCTTATATGTAATCTGCGACACGTGAAATAATTTTCTTTCGTACCCTCCAGTTTGTTACGTGGAACATAACAGGTCGCTCCAAGGGTCGTCTCTCTTTTAAGTCCTGTTTCTTTGTGGAGGATTCCGTCGGATAAATAGTGTACAGCTTCATAACAACCCTCTTTTGATTCATCCTCGAGAGGGTTGCAGCTTTGATCCCCAAAGGGTGCCGCCCAAAGTTTGCTTTCACCGACGTAAGCTTCACTCCCTCCCGGGATCGCTGTTGTAAATGTCCACCGACGTATATCCCGAATCCGTTACTGTCCACCGACGTACGCTTCTCTCCCTCCCGGGCGGGATCGCTGTTTAAATGTCCGCCGACGTATCCCGGATCTGACACTGTCCACCGACGTACGCTTCACTTCCTCCCGGGATCGCTGTTGAAGCATCCGCCGACGGATCCCGAATCCAATACTGCCTCCCCGGCGTACGAGTCGCCTCCTCCCGGGCCGGCGGTATTTAATGAAGGAGAATCCCCCTTTTGGGTCTGGACCGTGACATACATATCGAGTCTGGCAATTATGCCTTCGATCGTTTCTCTCCCGCCGTGAAGAATCGGAGCTCCTTCCTCCTCCAGCAGATTATCCGACGATGCTCGGCCGACATCCCCGGCAACGCTCCTGCTCGGTCCTCTGAGCCCGTACGTGTCCGCCTCCCTCGCATCCGGCAAACTTACAACCTTTGCGTGCATCGATACATACCCGTCGTCCGGGTGGCTGAAGGTCTGGCAGATGTTTCCACGACGCGGGTCTTCTCTGGACGACTGGGCCTCGACGTACAGGGCAGGCTCTTCCGTCTCCCGTAAGAAACCATCTCCGGTAGTATGGTGGCCGCCGCCGCCTCTGTGCGGCGGCAGTTGATTATAACAGGGAACGTTGGCCTCGTACCGGGCGTTGCTCGACGAGGGAGCTTTAAGTTCTCGGGATGCCGCGGTCTTCGTGGTAACGTCGGGGTTGCCTCCCACAGCATCGCGGGTAGGCTTCGTAGCTTTGGTACACACGAGTTTCTCTGTGGCAGCATGTTCGTGAGGAGTGTAACCGATGCAATCTTCAGAACTCTGGGTGTTCTTACTAATAGTTCTCGTTGGCTGACGTAATTCATCAAAAACCTCTTGATCGGTCTTTGATGCAGGAGTTTCAATTTTGAAATTCTGATGAAGGAAACAAAACTTTACTATGACCACTGCAATGTATATATATATATATATGTATT
>JAODAG010096430.1:0-27127 GCA_027574785.1 Orphnurgus asper
AAAATGATGGTTCTACACCCCACCCCCCCCCCAACACCTTAGCAACGTCCCTAACGTTACATTATCTCTGCATCGGTAAATTGCAGTTTAATTTTGATTTCCTCTTCGTTTTCAGGAAAGGTATACCAACCTCCAGCTTCATGTTGCTTTGTACGTCTTATCTGCCATAGTGTTTACACTTCAGTTGCTCTTCTGCATCATCGGAGCATGCTTCACATGCAGTGCAGATTGCTGCTCTGAGGCCAGGGTTGAGAGTCAACAAACGGTAGGAGTACTCCCTTTATTAAAGGAGAACTGTAGTTTCAAATTCAAAAAATATATACGGGAGAGGGAATTAACAACTATATATCGTTGGTCTAACTTCCATATGCATTATTACGTTTCTCAGCGTTTGAGTTATATTTTTTGTTTAAAAACCATATTCCGCAATGACATATGATGTCATGTAGGAAAGACGCGTGAAATTGTGTTTGTTATCTAATATAATTGAAGGACACATGACTGACCTTGAAAGTGACATATATTTAGTCAAAGCCTGATGTAGTTTACAGCAGTTGGTCAAATCAATCTGTCCTACCTCAGTCTGTGGGGGAAATTATATGAGCAGTTTACAACACTGGCGGGACAGTAACGATTGTATGGAGGCAATTTATAATTCAGAGTATGACTGAAATGTGCCCTGTTTAGGGGTAATAGGAGTACATCCCATCCCTCCCTTATTAAATAAGGAAACGTATAGATGCCAAATGGTAAATTTACCAATATTTGCAGTCGTGGGACGAAACGTAACGATACTTTCACCAAATAAGTTTCGTCACAGCCTATCTTCACTCCTCCCCCAACCCCCACAATCGTGATGTGCGCACATTGTAATAACAAAGAACATGTTAGATCTGTGTATACAAATTCAAACTGATTTATAATACCAAATTCAATGTGTTTTATAACTCCTACGTCTTAAGAGTGCTTCTTTATTTCAAAATTTCATTAAACTTTCATTTTTAATTATCTACCAGACACTTAAGTGAATACCTCTCAATGAATATTGGCTTAACATTTTACCTACGCAAGTAACGTCTCGTAAGGAAATTATATACAAACACATAGACTCGGGACTTATATTTGTATTTATCATAAAAGGACGATTCGAACGGAATCATTAATTAAAAATAAAAGTTTATTCATATACATATTTCAAATATTTATACTTCAATTATAAGCCAATTTTAATTGACTAAAATATATTGTTAAAAATATACCAATATGGGACATGGAATTAAAAACGACAATCGTTGGTCTAACTCCCATCTGCATTATTTCGTTGCGAGTTTGAGTTTTGTTATTCATTTATATTTAAAAACTACATTACGCAATGACCTGCCTGTATATATTTAACCTACACCAGTTACGTATCGTAAGGAAATAATATAAACAAATGTAAAATACAAACATATATAGACTCTGGACTTTGTATTAAGATATTTTTTCCTAATAAGGAAGATTCGAACGGAATCTTTAATTAAACTATATCCATATACATATTTAAAATATTTGTACATAAAAAAGCCATGTTAATTGATAATAGTATTTTGTTAAAATTCACAGGTAATCGTCCAAGCTTCAAACATTACTCCCGGACAATTCATGCCTACAGTTTCATACAACGTTGCAACTGCAGGTGTAAATCAACCACCGATCCCTGTACCCTTACATAATCAAGAACCACCACCAGCTTACAATGAAATTAATGGGGACCACGCCCCAAATGTCACTCCAGGACACCTATTGGCTAATACTCCCCACAATGTCCTAACTGTAGGTGTCAATCACCCTCTGATGCCTGTTCCAGCCTTACAAAATCATGATCCACCATCAGCTTATAATGGGATGAATGGGGAACATGCCCCATACGTCACCCAAGGACACCCCATGGGTGGTGCTCCAGACAACGTCGTAACTGCACCTGCTAATCAACCGCCAACGAATCCCTTGTGCAGTCCTGAACACCAATAGCTTACACTGGGACGTTCAACAATGACAGGAAGCAATGTTGGATGTCGAGAGAGGCGTACGTTGAGGAGACTGTATCGGTCTATGGATGATTTTGTGAATCTAAGGAGCAGGAAAGTTCGTTCAGCATTTGATTCGTTAATTTATGATGGTAATTTGGCAATGTGCCGAAATATTTATAGGAATTGGTTAGGCTCTACAAGCAGTTGGTTAGACATCATTTGGAGTTGGTTACGCCTCATTAGGAGTATGTTACGCCTCATTTGGAGTATTTTGTGCATGCATGAAATCCATACTTTTCAAAAGAGGCAGTTATTGAATAAAACTAGGCTTGTAAGTTCTACGAGAGGACTTACGTATAGGCAAATGTATCTTAAAGTAATTTCTCTTGAGCTTAGACGACTTCGTGGTGATTTACATCAAGTATTTAAAATTGTTCACATGGTTTCGACAACTTAGCTTTTGATACATTTCAAAACATTTTCAGAGTCGAGGAGTACCAGAGACCACTGTTTCAAGCTTCAAAAAGTGCGATGTAGCTAGAGTTTAGAGCGACAACGCTTGTAGGTTCCTCGAGAAGTTCTTTTTTATAGTCAAAGGTTGAAGAGTCTTAATTTAGCTTCTCTTGAGCTTAGAAGACTAGAGTGTTAATTAAACCATGTATTGGTGTTAACAATTTAGCTTTTGATACTTTTGAAGAGTTGCATTTTGAGGAGCTCTAGAGGTATGCAGCTTTAGAAGAAGCAATGTAGGTTACATGTTCTCTGCGAGAATTTCTTCTCACAGAGAGTTGTTGATGATTGCAATAATCTTCCTGATTCGGTAGTAATGTCTAAAAGATGTTAATACCTTTGATAATGCTCTTTTCCTGGGTAGTACTTTGAGTTATGTTAGGTTCTTGTAATTTGGTTCATTGGACTCTTTATTAAACCTAAACTAAATTAAACTAACAAAAGTCTTCTCAATTCGACCAATGTCCCGAAGTTGACGAAGTAGGAGGCATATAAATATTCATCCTGATCGAATTATCTGACTTGTTCATTATTAGTTGACATCAGTCACAATAATATGTATTGTTTTTTTGTTCTGTACTTGTTTTCTTTTATTATTTTATTGTTACAATTTACTATTTCGTTAAGACTACACAGGTTTTTTTAGAACTATTCCATTTCTAACATATTTTGACATATTCATATCAAAGCAGAGTGTATTCAAAATAATCTATTTCAAAATATGACCGATATTGTTTCCAAAGCGAATGGCATACAATATAGTTTTTAATATGTTATTACAGAAAATGAAAAGAGATTTTGTTTTCTATATGTAAGCTATAATCAAGTTCAATATTCGCTTTTAATATATGCCTACCAGAATGTACCCAGAATTCAGTATACTTTGCTATATTTCATAACATATTGTGGTTGTGTGACTTGCTAGGTTTTAGAGCCCATGATCCTTTTTGGGTCGGAGTACTTAAAAATCATAGGTAATGCTGTCGTCGATTGGTTTTGGTGCCCGGGTTCCTGCTTGGATGACTTCAGTATAAAATGTCCACATTTCGATCGATTGTGTTTCGATAGAAATGAGCTTGTTAACCATTAGAGAGAGGACGCGAATTTTAAACACCGATCAGTTACTTAGAAAAGGACATAATTATTGAAAGAACAATGATGATGAATATACCGTAGCGTCCTCCTTCCTAACGAGTTATCAATATTTCATTGAAGACCAGGTGAAGTAAAAGAAAACAAACCTCCAAACTGGACATTAGTGAATAATTAGTGATTAAAGTTCTGCACGACTCATCGATTACATGGGGGCCATTATGGGATATCTAGGACCATTGAGAAAATCCTATGTAGATATTTCTGGGATGGAATGCATAAGGATATCGGAAGTTTGGTGAAATCATGTGACCAATGTAACCAGCCTAACCGACCCAGTTAACCCTGTGCGTGCGCAACCGTAGCTGGACCGTCTCAGCGTGAGATCGCTGATATATTAATTCCTTCACAAATTTGTTGAATTGATCTCTCTCCCTAATATGACGGCACGTGCAATAGCGATAGGTTATATCGATAGGATTGTATGTCGCCAGAAATTATTCAGCTCAATTTGCTACGATCGAGTATGTATAGAAGTCGACCTAACAGTAGGTGAAGTTTCTGGTTTGCATAACTTTGTTAATTTTCGTAGGTTATGTTAGCCTATTCGTCATATGTATTATGGAGTAAGCATTCCAAACTGAGCACCGATATCCAAAGGTAACTGCGCATGTGTATTACAGGTGAGTTTTACATATCTACTGAATATCCGGATTGAATTCGGTCAGACATGGAGACTAGCCCATAATGTGTTAGTTCGTGATGTGATGTATTGTATAGTATTGAGTTAGGCTTGAGTGTTTTGGGAATACGGGGCATACGGTGACAAGCAGGAATATCAGATAGGTGTGATCTTCATTTTGTTGTGTTCAACTTTTCATTACATTGTATATCGGTCTATCCAGAACGCCGTCGCAATATATACGGCTCTGGTATAGAACATATTTTAGAGGGCCCTCATTTTGCGTCGGACTGACAACCCCATTACACTGTACCGTTGTAAGATAGGAATCAAAGTCATTTACATCAGGATTCATGACGAATACGTGTATTCATCGCCCCTGTCTAACAACTGTGATCATCGAAGAAATCTCTAACCATACCGCCTTAGCTTTGGAAGGTAAGTTTATTAATACTTCAGTTCGAGTAAGCTGGTCAGTTTGTCATTTGGTGCAGTGGTATCTATGCTACCGTTGTTAGACAACAAACCAGTTTTGCTGGAGAGTTTTGCATAAATACACAACATAGCGTCATTACTGTGTCACATTTTGCTTACAGTAAATACATCACTACTAGTAGTACTATTATTAAGTTGCCCTAACCTGGCAGGCAACTGTTTGGGTCATATATTATTAGCATATAAAGGTATTTCACAATACTTGAAGCCTCCATGATTGCAAACCAGAAGGTTAAAGAGCAATATGCCAAATCAAGTGGCCATACATATATAAGGACTGGTACCCCCAGCTCTTGGATAAATGTGAGGATGGAACGCGCGTATAGGCTTGCTCGGCAGAGTTATGATCAGTTGTCCCCAGGGGTCATGGACGGGTCAGTCGCCAACCCAGGAAGAGAAGAGAGAGAGAGATAGAGACTAGAGAGAAGTATTAATATGACTACAAATGATTGCAGTTAAAAAAATCACGTATTAGTTGTTCTCACCAGACGTGACATGGCAACATTTGAACACTGTACATGTACATGTACATGACTGTATATGTGAACTGTGTTGTTATCTGTATATGTGAACTGTATTGTTATCGGACCCGTAATCCGGAGTCTTCAATGGAATCCTCTGTTTCTACCAGCCTTAGCAAAATCCTGGATCCGCCCCTGCTTCTCATAAATCCGGGCATATATTACGTGTTATTATTTCACAAATAATAGTAATAAGTACACCATTAACCCCATCAACGACACACACAAGGAAACTAGATACTACTCTGCCCGGCTCACTCAAGTTTGCAAAAGAAACATGGGGAATTTTGGTTGGGAATGTGTGGTCATGATGATTTTCCAACAGCGAGTTTTTTGGTTGTATGGTTGGTTACAAGCTGTACAGTAGGCAACAACATATTACTATCGATTGCATTCACTACTTACTGTTTTTATCAAATAGCAAGCTAGAAATGTGGCCTTTACAGGCAGTTTTGTTACCTTGCAATACACCATGAAGGTTGCTACAACGTATGTTTTGTAGGTTGTTACAAAGCCGTATTTGTCGGGAGTTGTGTGATATTTGGGTAACATCTATAACAGCGTATAGTTGGGCAGTCATGTAGAACTTTTCTACTCACTTCCGGGCTACGTGAACAAAACAATGGCCTCTAGTGTGGAATTGTAACGTGTAGGTTTGATTTCCTTCTGCTTCAAGTAGTATCACTGTCGTGGCTAGTATTGTATTGTGACTCAACTTGGTGTGTAGTCTTGATCAAGAAGGTATTTCTACATTTCCTCTGTAACATAATTCCTCATATTTAAGGGCGCCCTGCATAGTAGGAGACCGAGTACAGAAAGAATACAAAGGTTTATAATGTATTAGGTCATACACATTTACCATTCTCTTACGTGGATTTTTATACAGTTTGATATTTAGGTGTTTTATGTGTGTTTGGAGGTTAGAGTATGGTATGTTACGTCATATATATATATATTTATATCTGATGTTTGATTTTAACTTTGGGTCGTAGCGTTGGCTTTTCTTGCTTGGCGGGCCGCGTAAAAAGTTAAATTCTTTACAAAGGCTACTTACATATTTTAATTTGGAAATTTAAGTGTTGAGCATCATAGCACAGAGAGTTATGAAATGTAAATCATATAACAGACAATGTAATACAATATAATGTATTCTTAGTGGACACATGTCAGCGGAAAAACGCCAAATAAACACAGCAAAGCGCCAAGTCGGAAATTTAATTTCCTAGCTATTTTTGTCCACTTTGGCTTCAATCTGGCAACCTAGCTATGGCAAGTGATCGAGATTTAAAAGTTTGGTGAGAGTTAGAGAGAAATATAGACTACACGAACTGCCGCCTGGACACTGATGAACTTTATGCAGAATGTGAACAGAGTACATGGCAGAAGACTGATGAAAGTGTGGGACAGAACATTATGATTGGCCGTTTGTCGCTATTTGGGTGAACTAAGAAGAGACATTAAGGCAAATGGGTGAGAAATTAATTACATGTGTCGGGGGTACGCAGGCGGGGTACGTACCGAGAATAAATCCCCAGGAGACAAGGACTGGTAGGATGGTCTGGATGGTTTCATTCATGTCTGGAACTGAGGCTAATGGTGTTAATAGGATATGAAAATGTGTTACGTCAGAGGTAAGGGTCATATACGTACGCGAGATCCAAAATTTCCTATGGAGAACTGCCAAAGGTATGTCTATGACGGATATTCAAGTTGGTATTATGAAACATTTTTGTAATACGGACATTCGAGGGGTTCAGTGGTAGGAAAAGGTTGCGAGTTATTTGACCTGAAATGACGATTACTTCTTGTATCAACATGTTTAGGATACCTTAGTCACGATGTTCGTAACATTTCTATAGGTTGTTCAGAGTTTGGTACACAATTCGTTCTAGCGACCATGATATGATCTTGGTTGATGTTCTCTGTATATAGCGTCGTTGTTTCTGTAAAGATCTTTTATGCCGTTCAATTTATTTTCTATCAGACTGATCTGGAAGGGGGGGTATTTACGAATTTAAGAAGGATAATGATTGTTTGTCAGATGTGTGATATGGTCAAAGTGTTTTGGATTCATAGGATATTTCTCTATGTAAAATTAGTTCATTCCTCGAATGTCGAGAGATTTATTTTCTGTTAAAAAGAAGCGAAAAATATATATTTGTGACATTCTGGAGTCAGGACTGATTAACATGTTTGTCCTGAGGATATATATCAAAGAAAGTTTCTTGGATTGAAGCATAGCATGACTTCCTGATGCTGTCATCTTAAAGATGAGGACAGAGGGCAGTATTCGTCATATCCTCAGTAAACCGTATCACTTTTCAGGAGTCTAAATAAATGTTTTGTAGAAGCCAAGATTATTAATTTATAGTACTAAAATTTTGTGTTTTTGTAATGGAGGTATTCTGGTCATTTAGTTTCTTTTATTCACTAATGCAAAGCAGTCAACAGATTTTGTTTAAAGTATTTCCTAATTCCAGAGAATATCAAGGTATGTAATATAATTATATTGCACTAGCAGTGTATGGTAGCATCTATTGAATATGTTTAGTATCAGTATCATCACTTTCATTGAAAAGGCTCTTAGAAGGAGGAAGAGCATTTGAAGCTTGCATCACCATGTTCGAATAGTTGGGAATACTGGCAATATTTGATAATAGTTTGCACAAGCCAGTACTGCGGTCCACAACACGACTATAGACTGATAATGCTCTTACAAAATTAACCTTTTATGTATTTCTAACACAGTACAGTTGAACGACATATGTTGGTTTCCTGCTTTCTAGGACCTACGCAGTATGGCACAGCCGTGTAATCAAGGACCAATCTGCTGGAGTCAACATCCTACTCCCTCCCGGCTTCCAATAGACTCCCATAATGGCCTCCTCAAAGGTGCAACAGAGCGTGTGATCACTGGGAACGTCATCATTATCTGTGGCGTGATCGATAACATCTTGGCAGTTATTTTAATTGTCCTGCCCCTGGAATACAGTTACACCAGGTTCCGGCACTTACCCAAGTACTACTACCACTGGAGCAATACCAGTTACTACTACTACACCAATTACAGCTCTTACCAGTACACAGAGAGCTACAGTATCGATACACTAGATGGATGGGAAATCTTGATCGGTGCGGTTAGTGGTGTTTATTACGATACCGACGGCGTAGTAACCTATATACGGTGTGGGTGTGTTTGCCGTTTTTGTTTGATTCGTGGCTCGTGAACTATGAATTCCAGTAGTCAATTCAAAAGAATCACCAACTTCTGGGTATTTCTATTGTCAATGTGTGGTTAGTTTAGTCTTGCAAGGGTTATGAACTATCATTATATGCTCACTAATAAATACCTGGCCGTGTTGATCGTGGAATCTCTGTTTGATGAATATATGTGTTTGGTACTTATATCATGTATATAAATGAGTTTTCCCATAAGTGTGTGCGATTAAGTTAATACTTGGTTAATATCTATTAGATCCATAGCATATCACACAAATGTTCATCGGATTAATACTCATGAGTGCTCGAGGCTTAATACCAAGTCGAAAATTTGAACTGTGTAAAATGTTGACATGTTTTTGCATAGGTGTTATCTACTTATTAATTGTAAAATACAGTAACTGGGAGAAACTTAGAATCAGACAGAGGTATTACAGACTCCAACAACAGTAAGTAGGACAAACTTTGAATTAGACAGAGGTTGTACTGACAATAACTACATTAAGTAGTATAAACTTAGAATTAGACAGAGGTTGTACAGACAATAATTACAAGAAGGTATCACTCAACTTGAATGTCCTTTCAGTCAGAATAAACTAGTTAGTTAATAATTTTATGTAGGTCTTACATATATACGAATATAGATTATTTCCTACTTTGTTCCGATATTTTCAACCACCTACCCTAACATCCCCAGTCTCATGCAACGGCGACATTTGTTCAAATCGTCATAAAATGATTAACCACATAAATACAACTTCAACGCTATCTGAACATTTTCTGGTTCCTTATAAAATGCACCCCTTATAATGATCAAGTAAATTGTGTGTAAATGTAAATGTAAAGTTTGTTGTCCTCTTAATCTGCAGTTTGCTATTATTACCGGATGTGTCGGTCTGAGCAGCCGACGACGAAAGTGCAACGTAAGTATCCTTTTAAATAACAGATTTTCTAGGTTATACATGTATAAATGTTTTACTTGGTTTCATACATTTTCAAAGAGCACTGTTATTCATTCAGTCATTTCATCGAATGAAAATACATCTAATTAGCGCAGGTAAACCGAAACATACTGCCCTAGATTTGCCACTAAAGTACTTTTAATTATATGTTTCTGCATGGTTGGAAACATGTTACAGTTGGTTATTGCTATTGACAGTACCGTAGTACCGTTGCTTGCGTGGGGACGGTGGGCACTAATATATTCATCTATGCTAATCACGAATTTCACAGTGGGTAACACTACACTCCTATCTTTCATTTGCCGAGGTATAGCATGTTGAAATGTATTCATTTTATTTAAAATTCAGATTGCCCAATAATCTGCGATGTCATGAATGAATAATAACTAACTTTGTTTTGTTTTCTGTTATAAATGAAATTGTTCATTATCCTTGGAAAATGACTCATCTGTAGTAAAGGTCTGCAGTAGTTTCCAGTCAATGATGATCATTCGTGCACAACCATAAAACACAAGGATTTGATAAACAAAGAAACGGGAAAATTTTAAAAGTTTCTATAGGACGTCACATGATATTGTACAATCAGGTTTTGTTTTAAGTTTATTTTTTTAGCACCCCTTTGAATACAATATACAAACGATAAGTGTGACACAAAATTTATAGTTTCTATGTAAATTGTACAATCAGTTTTTTACGTTATATAAGTCTGTTTGGAATACAATATATACAAACGACAAGTGTGACACAAAATATAACCTCTTTTAACCTTCATCGAGTCTATAGTTACTTGACAACCGTTCGTACCTACTAATATCATACATGGGAGTATATGACGGCCAGATCTGAGACGATGGCATATGCTGCCAGGTGTTGGATAGAATGTATTTGGATCGAATGCATTTTAATAGCATGGGTTTGTATCGTTGATATTAACATCATCAACGTATGATATTAAGAAACAAGGGTATTCTGCAGATTTTCGCGATTTGCTAGGAATAGAATGTCAAGTTTAAATTATGATGAAATTGATAGAACATGAATTATTATGCACCAGCTCTATGCACGTTTGTCACACATATCAACCCAGCAGTTTTCTTTATCTCTACAGAACATTACTTACATGGTACTTACTATAGTTGCTGCGGTAATGGCTGTAGTTGGTGTCACCTGGGCTGGCATACGCATTGCCGTGACATTTTTTTTCGGGTACGATAGAGTAAGTAGAACATAATTGAGAATATTGTCTATTAAAAAAAAAATAGGCATTAAAACAGACAGGATTATGTTTCTCGTCTGCCTCGTATCTGAAAATATTATGTGCCTGCAAAGTTTCATGTGGAGTTATATTTGAGAGAAACATAGTTTACGTTTGGCACTGCTTATTGCTCTATTATAATATTTAATTAATGTATCAACTTGGACTTGTCTGTCGAGAACAGGTAGTGAACAAATCAGTTCCACTCATTTGTAAGACTTACGAGTTTGTACGGTACATCCGCATCTGTAAATTTAAAAGAAAAACTTTAATTTTCATTACAGTTTACCAACTTCCGGGTTCATTTTGCTTTGTACGTCTTATCTGCCATAGTGTTTACACTTCAGTTGCTCTTCTGTATCATCGGAGCATGCTTCACATGCGGTGCAGTTTGCTCCAGGGTTCAGAATCAACAAACGGTAAGAGTCCTCTCTTTTAAAATTCAAAACAAAATATACGGGACATGGAATTATAACTGACAATCGTGCATTATTTCGTTGCGAGTTTGAGTTTTGTTATTATTTTTTATTTAAAAACCACATTACGCAATGACCTGCCTGTGTATATTTAACCTACACCAGTTACGTATCGTAAGGAAATAATATCGAAAAATGTAATATACAAGCTTACAGATTCTGGACTTTGCATTATAATATTTATCGAACGGAATCCTTAATTAAAAATTTAAAACTATATCCATATACATATTTAAAATATTTGTACATAAAAAAGCCATATTAATTGATAATAGTATATTCATTTTGTTAAAATTCACAGGTAATAGTCCAAGCTTCAAACATTACTTCCGGACAATTCATGCCTACAGTTTCATACAACGTTGCAACTGCACGTGTCAATCAACCACCGATTCCTGTACCCTTACAGAACCATACACCACCACCAGCTTATAATGGGATGAATGGGTACTACACCCCTAACGTCACCCCACGATACTCCATGAATGGTGCTCCCTACAACGTCGTAACTGCACAAGCTAATCAACAGCCGATGCAACCCTTGTACAGTCCTGAAGCACCAATAACTTGTACTGGGACGAATGACAACCTTTCGATCGCAAAAGTTTAAATTTGATATAAATTTCAAACGAAAACAGAAAAGAGATGAGTAATTATTAATAAGAAAATCCAGTAATTAGTTCTGGTGATACATATAAACCATAACATTCACTCTAATTTTTCACAAGCTTAAATGTCACATTGGAAAGTAATTTTGTGTATATTATCTAAAAGTAAAAAAATATTGGTGAAAAGGACAGTTCTTAAAGGTATTATTACTATGTTTCTGGGCCGCATCAATTAGCAATCCAAGGCAATTATATTAGCTGTTTGTCTATAATGTAAAATATGCCTCGGTCTATATAATACGTTCAGGTATAATCAGAGTTAGTTTAGTATATTAATGGTTATGAAACCTATTAGGCTCATAAATACAGCATGTCCGTGATGAGAATGAACACTTTTCCCCCACTTATCCGATGAAGCGGGAAGCAAACTTGCGGTCTTCCCCTATTCTGAGTGATGTTGTTTTTCTGAGGATACAGTTCAAAGGAAGCTTCTATGCTTGAAGTAAGGAAATGCGCTTTGTTCTGATGCTGTTTATTATTTCTTTCTTCTGAATTTTTAAGTGGTCAGATGATTGACAAATGCTCTTTAATGTTGGCAAGTGTAAGGTTATACATGTTGGTCATAGGAATCCTAAAGTTAATTGTAATCATGATGGTTAGTATCTTCATGAAATTCAGGTTGAAAAAATCTCGGGGTCATCATAGATTAATCTGCGAAGCCTTGTAGGCAATCTGCTGAATCGGCTATAGGAAGGGTAAATGGATTTCAGGAATTATTAGGCATAGTTCCTTTATAATGATATAGTGGGTAGGCTCTACAAGCAGTTGGTTCAAAGGATAGGTAGTTATTGGATAAAACATAGAGAATGAAACTACGCTTGGAAGTTCTACGAGATGTATCTTAATTTAACTTCTCTTAAGCTTAGACGACTTCGTAGTGATCTAAATTGTTCATGGTTGTGACAATTTAGCTTTTGATACATTTTTTAAGAGTCGAGGGGCAGTGTTTCGAGGCTCAGAATGTGCGATGTAGACTAGATTTTAGAGATACAACGCTTGTAAGTCCCACGAGAGGTTTTTATAGTCACAAGCCGACGAGTACTTAAAGCGTTAAATTAATAGTTTTCATGGTTTTGACAATTTAGTTTTGAATACATTTTTTCCAATTTTTAGGTTCACAAGGGCAATGTAGACTACAGTTTAGGAAGAATTTCTTCTCACAGAGAGTTGTAGATGATAGCAACAGTGGGTATAAAAGTGTCAATGCCTTTAATAATGCTCTTGATAGATATTTTCAAGGGTTGCAAATCTTCGAGGTCTGTTTTTGTGGTTTGTGTCCTTGGTTTTCGGGGTATCTTTATAAGGACATTTGTCCTTCCTGACCATTTTGTTACTAAACCTAAACTAAATTAAATAAACAAGCCTTCACATGTCAAAATGTCCAGAAGTTGACGAAGCAGGTGTATAACCATCCAACCTGCTCCCGGTACCGCCAGTTAACGTCCCCATCCGACGACGAAGGAAAGCCAGAAAAGAAATCAGTAATTATTAATCAGAAAAACATCTAGTAACTTGCTTTGGTCATATATATATAAACCATAACATCCACAGCCTGTTCAATATCACTGCAATACAGCTCAGTTCTGGGCGAAGTTATTGCGGCACCAACGAAACTCGCCCAACAAATATCACATGAATCACTAAACATCATGGAAGACCGAACTTACCACCATTGCAAAGCAGCTGTGCTGAACAAGGCATCCTTGGGGTTCGAACTGGCTAATCTTTTGGCTAATAATCAGACAGTAACTCAAACTGATGGGACACACTCTTGAAAGTGATCGAATTTATCTGACATGTTCATTAGTAGTTGACATCAGTCACAATAATATGTATTGTTTTCTACTGTTTTTCTCTCTTTTATTGCTACAATTTAGTCAGCGTACTTTTTCGTTAAGCCTACACAAGTTTATTCATATCAATTCCGTTTGCAACATATATTGACATATTCAAATCAAAGCAGAGTTTATTTTTACCTGTTTATTTTTCTGCTAAACAGTAACTATATATCTAGGTTTCATCCATATCGAAATAATCCTGTTACTGGAATGTTCATTGATTGTTAGACCAATGACGTAATTGGCCTATAATCAATGTTTAATGTCACTTAATTGTCACTTATGTCCTTAAAGCGTATCAGTTTACATGCAGACTAATAGGCTAATGTTAAAATGTGGATTTTTAAGTTTTTGCTTTAAATCATCACTTTAAAGACACTTTGTTTTGGTTGCAAATAACAAAATATAATGACATTACTGATATTGTTTCCAAAGTGAATGGCATACAATCATAGTTTTAATATTTTATTAAAAATGAAAGAAGGTTTTATTGTTTAGGCAGGTATTATATCAGCTATAATCAAGTTCAATATTCGCTTTTAATATATGCCTACCAGACTGTACCCAGAATTCAGCATACTTTGCTTTATTTCATAACATAATGTGGTTGTGTGACTTGTTATGTTTTAGAGCCCATGTTCCTTCTTGGGTCGGAGTACTTAAAAATCATGGATAAATGCTGCCGCCGTTTTGTTTTCGCATATGTATCGCGTATGTATAGAAGTGGACGTAAAATTAGGTGAAATTTCTGGTTGGCATAACTCTATTTTCTATTGTCGTAGTTTATGTTAGCTTATTCGTCATAATGTAATTTATGGGGGAAGCCCTCCAGCCTAAGCACCGATATCCAAAGGTAACTGCGCATGGGTATTACAGGTGTAACTGCTCTTGGGGTCGGAGCCAGTTTCGGAAATAGAGAGCGTCCTAGAAGACGTCCTTGGTCATACCACACAAACACGACAAAGGCAACAAGACGACTATCAGTTAAACTCTCTCGATTTATTTTGGTTGCAACAGTGTCTTTATCACTACCTTCTGGGATCGGTGACTACAAATATTAAATAAATACAAAGAAAACAATTCTAATCAAAAATCAAACGTTTAATTTCCATAGTCTTCGAGCTACGCTTCAAAAGTTTCCTTGCATACATATAGGTGTAAACTGAACGTTGTAGGACTCGTCAACACCAAACCACCCGGTTTCGGTGTTCACGGCTCTCCACATCAGTTTTCGAATAAGTTCAATAATGACGCATTCTCAGCGCACATCATGCGAGAAACTAGTTCTAGATTGAAAGCATTACAACACGTAACCTATGCAGACATAGACACTACCCTGATCTACGAAACATTCTTAACACCGTGGATGCAGTTATGTACTTATCTGGTATAATAAACAAACTTTACGGTATAATTAAGTAGAATCAATTCAAGGTTCATTGTATTATATTAGTTGATAAGCGAAGTAGTTCAACGTGGCGGCCGCCGTACAACAAGATTAAAAAAAAATCGAGTGGGAAATTATTTAAAGTTGGTGGTATGATGTTATCAGAGAGAATGTCAATAACGATCAAATGAACGTCAACCGCTGAAGATAATGTGCTATTCAATTCATAGCCTGTTTCTGGCTCAAGTAATTCGCACGTGCGACTTAGTAACGATCTGCCAAAAATGTGAACAAAAAGTCCGTCCAGCCCCACGTGCAGCAGTAAAAGGAAAATAAGGAGGGCGCGCTTGCAATAAAGGAAATGGTAACAATAGGTTATATTTACATACAGAATTCCTGTACCGTCAGACATGGAGACTATTCCATATTGTTAGCGTTAGTTAGTGATGTGAATGTATTGTATAGTATTGAGTTTGGCTTGAGTGTTTTGGGAATAGGAATAGACGGTGACAATCAGAAAGAAGTGATAGCCTAAACGAGAAAAGACATTTGTTGTGATCAACTTTTCATTACATTGTATATCGGTATATCCAGAACGCCGTCGCACTGCATACCGGGCTCTGGTGTAGAACATATTTTAGAGCGCCCTCACTTGCGTCATTTAAAGAAATGCAATGAGTCCCGTAATTTGCTGATGTAATGTTCATTTTGTGGCATATAATTTTCTAAAAAATAATCTTTCTTTCCATTTTCAATTAATTAATTAACGTTTCCAAGTTGTCCCTGTCCATTTACAATGACCGTATGTACTAAATTGTGAAGCAAACAATATGACTGCCATTTTATCATGTTGTCCCTTCA
This sequence comes from Orphnurgus asper, assembly GCA_027574785.1. NCBI lineage: Eukaryota > Metazoa > Echinodermata > Holothuroidea > Elasipodida > Deimatidae > Orphnurgus > Orphnurgus asper. Next base: position 15,979 of record JAODAG010096430.1, read on the forward strand.
AACATATACGGCCGACGTAAACTTCAAAGTAATACTGTCGGCATCCAGTGGTGGAATTGATGAACTTATTCTGGTCGAATACACAACAGCCATAACATTTTGGAGATATTCAACTCTGTAAAATAGTCCAAACCTATTAGTGGCCAGTCCGGCTTAGTCATGACATCACAGTCATCACAGTCGCTCAGTTATCCAGACATCATGGGCAGGAACTACTAAGAAGACAATACGTCACTTTGTGGCAACTTGTTTGATCGGCGTCCACTTCCAACATGATATTAATTCAGGTGACTGGAGACCGACCAATTAGTGGAAGACTTCCGTTTGGCTGAAATAAACGATATGTATAGTATACTACCATATGTACAGTATATTCCATATGTACAGTATACTACCATTTGTACAGTATACTGCCATAATTATGTACCGTACTGTGTACTACCCCATATACATAATAGCCTACTACTATATGGGGTAGCCTACTACATCTCATGACTCACATTGTGGGAAATCTTGCAAGCTTTCAAAATCCATTTAGCAACACCATAGACCTCCGTAAAGCTATCAGAGTTGAAATAATGATACAAAGAACGATGTTTCGTCAATTACGTCATGTAGCTGAAGGATAATTTTTATATCACATTCAACTAGGACACAGTTACAGAACACTGAATAATAATACTAATAATAATATAGCCGGTATATCATGATGATGGACGATTAAACCACGACACAAAACAATAATTATGTAATAGATATAACAAAATACAATATTTGCGCCATGGTACTGGTTAGTAGCCTACATGTAGGTTAATTTTATAGAATAACATACACCATATAATACCAGACACTGACATAATGGCTTCCAAAATTCAATCAACTTTCACAGAAGCACATCATGCAACATTCATTATTCGTACTACGAGGTTAATTATTCACAGGATGAGCATACTAGCCTAATTTTTACAAGGCCTCATACCATACGTATAGCATGTGTGTATATTAGGTGACTATTATTTTCCTCAGTCCTTACTAGCTGTGATCTTCATCGGAATTTTGAAGTCATGTAGCTGAAGGATAACATTTATATCACACTCAACTAGGACTAACAGTGTAATTTGACTCGTCTCCATACAGTTAGTGGGTGTCTAGATGTAATTCCTCATTATCTGGTGGATTATGAATACCTATGGTGACTAGGGCGTATAGAATCGGTCACGGTATGATGTAGAGCAAGTTGAATAGGATTGGGATATGAAAGGGGTAGTGAGGAGTGAGAGTAAGAGAGTTACGTTATGGGACTAGAATTGTAAGGTGTGGGTGATACAAAGATAAAAGGATACTTGGTGATAAAAAGATAAAAGGATACGTCGAATGGCGATATAGTGGGATACGTGGGAGAAGTACTTGGGTTTTCATGTTGCGAGATAAGCAGTGAATATGGGCGGGAGACGAGTAACCTTATCGCACGACCGTTGAGGTATTATTTTGCGTGGAACAGTGTATTTTGTGTTCTGTGGGTTATACTTACAGGGATTTTATATTGACCCTGATGGATAGCACGCGAGTGTATTATAGTGTCAAGTAAAGTATGGAAAACAATAGGAAAGACGTGTACTAATGATCAGGTACGTGTAATTTCCACACCCTTATCGGTTTCCCACGTTAATGTTGTTGTTTCGGGATAATGAGTACCGTTATATGTCAAGTAGTGGACCATTTTGGAGATGGAGAACGGTACGTCAAGGTATGTCATTATGCTGTTGTAACTAGTGGACAGTAAAAAGTATTGGATGGTGAAGTCCTTCTTCCGGCTGTTGGACATTGAACCCGGTGGCACATATTGTTAACGTCCCCCCACACATGTCTGACGGAGGGCCGGTTTGTTACCATTCATTCTAGTTCTGTGTTCCGCAAATGGTACCGGACTATTTTTAGGAGTCGAGTATAAACGATGACTCAGAGCGGTGTCGTCCACTATGATTAACTTTAACTGATAATAACATACGTTGTGTCCATATGAGATCCTGCGAGGTGCACATTACTTCGACGGGGAGTAATCACCTCTGGAAAGCATCGGCAAAGAACGGACGGCGTATCTCAACCCCTCAGGGTCCGATCATTATCCATTACACGGGCACAACAGCATAATTGAGTACTCAGTGTGTGAAAGCTGGTACTAGGTCCTGCTGCTAAGTCTATCTTCATTCTAGTGTGTAGTTTTGTTTTGTCATATTGGCGAATGAGTAATCTTGTCAAACCCATATATTGTATGGTTCTAAATGTATACATGTTTCTTTAGTGTGCAGTTGTGTCACTTTGGAGAAGGGGTAATATCCTCAAATCCCTGTATTGCATAATTTTAAATGTTTACGTAGAGTTAAATTGTATAATAATTATATTTTTGAATCTTTTGTGATATTTCTTATATATGTATATAAAGGTTCACGTTTCCCGTAGGAGAGACCATGTGATCGTACCTATATCGTAGCTGCAGCTCGCATATATCTGTTTTAACATAATATCTGTTTTAACGATATTATTATTAAGGAACTACGTTTGCTATTTACTGTTAGAGTGTTGTTGCATAGCCTGAAGAAACAGTGTGGTTTGAAACATTGACCTTGAAATTCAAAACCTAACATGCATAACCTATGCCATGAATAATAACATATGCGTTGTCTGATGTGTTTTACGTAAAGGAGATGAATGACAAATATTATAACTTGGTATTCACGCACCATCAAAAAATTGTTATTACCCGACGCTTCATGAAGTTTGTATGTGCTAAGTTTGCTGTAATCGCAAATATACACAAGTGGACCTAAACATTGCGTCATATTTCTGGAACTTGGCCTCTGTCTATATAATACGACTTTGGCAGAACCTATATATATCAGAGCGTCCTCATTTTACGTCTGGCTGACAGTCCCATTACACTGCACCGTTTTAAGATAGGAATCATAATCATTTACAACAGGATTCACGAAGACGTGTATTCATCGCCGCAGTGTAACAACTGTAATCATTTCACAAACTTTGCCTCCTAAGGTAAGTTTCTTGATACTTTAATCATGTAATCAGATTAATATAGTGATATATTGTATTATAATATAGGTTAAGTATGTTTCCTGGCCACATATTTTGCTACATAAGTATGTTTCCTGGCCACATATTTTGCTACATAAGTATGTTTCCTGGCCACATATTATGTATTACAATATAGGTTAAGTATGTTTCCTGGCCACATATTTTGTCAGTGTGTTATGCTTGTGCCAGCGAAACAGTTACCCATCAGTTGTTCCTTGTTGTTCCTTGTTGTTGTTGTGACTTTACAACATAGACTCGATGTATTAGATCTTAGGTCAAATTTTGTAATAACATTCTTTAGGGACGGTGAAATTAGTGTGCCACCACCACACATGTGCGCTACCATGCACCATACATAACGGTGTAGGAAGGTCGTGTAATGTGTGCGGCAGTGGCTACACGACCGATTTGTCCTGTTCTAGAATAGCCAATAGTTTGCAGACGAATTTAGCATAACTGTCATAATGTGACTGTGTTGGCACCAAACGTTTTTGGTAAAGCCTTCTAGAAAGAGAGTTTAATGACCAATTTTAAGTACAATGAAACCACACAAAACTGCTTGACGTAGCTCTCTAACTGTAAATAGGATAAAAGTTCCGTGAAAGTCACAAATGGAAGAATACGGCAGCCTGCAGCCTGTGAGTGTTCTTTGTTTATCCAAGCTGCTGTCGCCGCACACAGCGATCTCGCGCAGAAAGGTCGTTAGTCAAGGGATATGAATTACTGGGGTAGGTTTTAATCGATGAGAAATGTATATATGGATATAATGGATAAGAAAGGTATAAGCAGGGTGGCAGCTCCCTGGTATAAGGGCAGGCATGTACAACATGCAAAGTGATGACACCTTTTGGTAAAGAGATCACTACTAGTAGTTATACCAGGGAGCTGCCAGGTGTCAATAACGTGACTGTGTTAGTTCAAATAGAAGGAAAGCTCTATGACTACAAACCAGAAGGTTAAAGAGCAATGTGCCAAATGGTGTGCACATAGAGAAGGACTGCTACCCCTGCTCCAGAGCTACTGCCATGGAGGGGGCGGTGAGGGGTGGTACTTCCCCTGAGGCGTATAATCACATTAACGATAAGTCGGTACCTCAGGATCGGTACAAGGAAGATCTCGGAACAAAATAAAGATGCCTATAAATGTTTGCAGTGAGGTAATAAAATACCGACTGGTTTAGTAAAAACGCACGTTGTTGTTCTCACCAAACAGGACATTTAAAACCGCAGTCGGTAGTGCAAGCAGTAATTGTGCACCAGTCAACCCACGTACAAATATTTAATTACAAGGAAGTAGGAGTAAATCACAAGTACAGTACGTCAACATTACTGTATATTGAAGTTTAATGTGAACTATGTTGTTATTGTGCCCGTAATGGAATCTTTTGTTTATATCCCGGTTCCGGACCAGCCTCCCCTCAGCCTTAGCATTAATCCAGGCATATATATATTATTGGTTCTAACGACCATGATATGATCGGGTTTCATGTTCTCGGTGTATAGCGTCGATGTTCCTGTAAGAGGTATAATATCGTTCCAATGTTCTCTAAAAACTGATCTGGAGGGAATATCCGAATTTATGAAGTGAAATGATTGGTGGTCAGATATGTGCTCGATGGTCAAAGTGCTGTGGATTCATGGGACATCTTTCTAGGTAAAATAAATTTTGCTCAGTAGTCGTAAAGTTCATTCCTTTGAGGAAACTTCAGAAAATGGCAGTAAGCCTTAAATGTGTAGAGATTTATTTTCTGTTAAAAAGAAGCGATTTTGTGAATTTCAAGGGGCAAAGAAATTCAAACACATTCAGAGAGCAAACCAACCTTGAATAATAAAGAGCATAGGGAATATATTTCATATTTAGGTATAAACAGAAGCCCACTTCTGGTGACCAATAAGATATTCATAGTCAGAGATTTGTGATAGTTTGAAGAACTAATTTTTCCGTGTTTGCTTGTGATGTCTGACTGACATTTTTACCTGAGGATATAGTTCAATGAAGTTTCTTGGATTGAAGCATGGCATGACTCCTGATACTGTTTCTTCTTCATATTGAAATTGATTGATGTTTTGCGTTGTTGTCTGCTGTCCATTATTTTCGGCAAGTCAATGCAAGAGGGCTTTACTCTCGAAGAGTGGAAGTGTGCTACTTTAACACCTATTTTCAAAATGAGTCGTATTGTCTTCCTTGTAACTGACAAGGCCAGTTAGTTAAGATGTAAACACTGCTCGCATGACATCTACTGTAAGATGATTTATGTCTTCCTTGTAAATGACAAGGCCAGTTAGTCAAGGTGTAAACACTGCTCGGAAGACACCTACTATAAGATGATCATGTCTTCCTTGTAACTGACAAGGCAAGTTAGTTAAGATGTAAACACTGCTCGCAAGACATCTACTGTAAGATGATTTATGTCTTCCTTGTAACTGACAAGGCCAGTTAGTCAAGGTGTAAACACTGCTCGCAAGACACCTACTGTACGATGATCAAAGGGCAGTGGTCAAGATGATTTGTAATATGATCCTTTGTATAAGCGTTATTCGAGAAACTGAGAGCAATGAACCATGTCCCGACGAGAGAGTCGGTTGCCAGCTGCCGTCTTGCCGTAATGTAGAACAGCACGTCAAAATATACCAGTATTTGTCGCCTTATACACAAGGACAGAGGGCAGTATTCGTCATCTTATAGACAAGGACCATCAGTAAACCGAATCACTTTTCAGAAGTCAAATTAAATTATCTTTATGTGACTCAAGTGGAAGCCAAGAGAAAATTATCTATTTACAGTACTATAATTTCGTGTTCCGGTCATTTAGTTGAATGTGTAGGCCTATGCTTATCATTTCTTTTATCCACTTATGTGCAACAGTCGACAGATGAATTTAAAGTATTTCCTTATTCCAGAAAGTATAAAGGTATGTAGTATGAACTATAATTAAATTGCACTAGCAGTTGTGCGGTCGTAGCCTCTGTTGAACATATTTATCATAACAAAGCTCAGGTGAGTGAAAAAGAATTTGCTTCACATCATGTCTCAAACAGTTAGTTTATGTATAAAGGTGCAAGAGGAACTCGGGTGGTGGCTTTGGCTTGATTCGGTGTCCAAGACAAACGATAAGTAATCGGTATTATCACTTAAAGCTCTTAAAAGATCCTATTAGGTTTGAACCATGCAGCGAATAGTTGGAAAGATTGGTAATATTTGATAATAGTTTACACGAACGAGTGCTACGGTCCACAACACGGCTATAGACTGATAAAGCTCTTAAAAATATCTTTTTATGTATTTCTAAAATGAGTACATTTGAGCGACATGTCGATTTCTGCCTTCTAGGACCTACGCAGTATGGCACAGCCGTGTTATCAAGGACCCATCTGCTGGAGTCAACATCCTACCCCCTCACGGCTTCCAAATGACTCCCATAATGGCGTCCTCAAAGGTGCAAAGGGGCGTGTGATCACAGGGAGTGTTATCATTGTCTGTGGCGTGATCGATATCATCTTGGCAGTCATTTTAATTGTCCTGCCGCTGGAATACTACTGGAGCAATGTCAGTTACTACAGATTCGACAATTATTACCAGTACATAGAGAGCTACAGTGTCGATGCAACAGACAATGTTGGATGGGGAATCTGGATCGGTGCGGTTAGTTGTGTTTGTTACGATACCGACGGGCGTAGTAACCTATATGCATATATGCGTTTTGATTTGATTCGTGACTCGTGATCTCATTGAATATATGAATTCCAGGAGTCAATTCAAAAGAATCACTAACTTCTGGGTAGTCGTTATTTCTATTGTCAATGTGTGGTTAGTTTAGTATAGCAATGGTCTTGAACTATCATTATATGCTCATTAATAAATACCTGGCCGTGTTAATCGTGGATTCTCTGTTTGATGAATAAATGTGTTCGGTTTGATTTGGTACTTATATCATGTATATAAATGAGTTTTTTCCATAAATGTGTGCGATTAACTTAACGCTTGGTTAATAACTATATATTCATTCCATATAATATCACAAATATGTTCATCTCATCAATAACTCATGAGTGTTCGAGGCTTAATACCAAATCGAAAATAGATTGTAAACACAAATTTGAACTGTGGAAAATTTTGACATGTTCTGGTATAGGTGTTATCTATATACTTAAGTAATAGTCCCATTGTAAAAGATAGTAAAAGACAGAGGTTGTACAGACACTAATTACAGTAAGTAGGAGAAACTTATAATTAGACAGAGGTTGTATAGACAATAATTACAGTAAGTGGGAGGTACTTAGAATTAGACAGAGGTTGAACAGACAAGAATTACATTAAGTAGTATAAACTTAGAATTAGACAGAGGTTGAACAGACAATAATTACAAGAAGGTATTACTTGAATGTACTTTCAGTCTGAAAAAAACTAGTTAATAATCTTATGGAGGTCTTAAACACATAAGAATATAAGAAATTTGTGTCTTATTTCTCGGAATTTTCCAAAAGAAATATTAATTTTTTCTGATGCTTTCAACCACCAGCCCCACTCGTCCCCAGTCCCATGCAACGGCGCCATTGGTTCAAATCGTCATCAAATGATTAACCCCATAAATACAACTTTAACGCTGTCTGAACCACTAACAGATTTGTTTTCTGGTTCCTTATAAAATACTACCCTTATTTGCTTCCAAGTAAACTGCGTGAAGGCGTTACGTGATGTAAATACCATCGTTGAACCAACTTAGAATATACGGTAACAAATGCGACACGTGACTGTACTCGACGGTTGTTTGTTTCACCTTAACTTACAATGTAATTTACTCTCGTGACTTTACCACGAATTCAAAACAGGAAAGCAATGTTTGCCTATCATATTTAATGATATTCCCCACAGCATTATGAATACATGTCAGTTTACGTTGAGCAGAGCAATGTACCCTCTGTTGCTCTCTTAATCTGCAGTTTGCTATTATTACCGGATGTTTCGGTCTCAGTAGCCGACGACGAAAGTGCAGCGTAAGTATCCTTTTACAAATAGATTTTCTAGGTTATACACGACAACAATTTAACTTAGTTTCAGATATTTTCAATGAGCACTATACTTCGTTTCTTCATTTCATTGAACGCAAATACATTTATGAAGCACCGTGAAACCGACTTCACCGTGAAACATACTGCCTTAGATTTGCCAACTAAAGTTCTTTTACTATATGTTTCTGTATGATGCCTGGATCAAAATGACACGTGCTACAGTATGTTTTTGCTATTGCCAGTAGTATATAGTACCGTTGCTTAATGTGTTTGACAGTAACAGTAACGTGGGTAACAATCCTCTCTTTCTATATCATTAGTCTATTGCTCAGATATAAAATGTTTCATTTAAAGTACAGATTGCGCAATAATATGTGATGTCATGAATGAATAACAACTAACAATTGAAAGGGTTCATTTTCCCTGGCAAATGCCGCTTCTCTAGTAAAGGCCTGCAGTAGTTTCCAGTCAATGATGATCAATTCACTCCTACTAAAGTTTGTGCTACATTCGTGCACAACCGTAAAACACAAGGACTTGATGAACAAAGAAAACATCAGCAGTGTATATATAGTTTCTTTGTGACGTCATATGTTATTGTGCAATAATGTTTAAGTTAATATAAGTCTTTTTAGCACCCATTTGAATGCACTTTCCAAACGACAATTGTGACGCAAAATTCAAAACTTCGAAAAACTTCGAAAAACCCTCTTCTAACCTTCACTGAGTATATACTCAAAGTTACTAGACAATCTCTCGTACCTAGTAATATCATACATATGCCACCAGATCTGAGACGTTCTGGCCGGCAGGCATTATGCTGCCATGTTTTGGATATAATGAATTTCATTGCATGAGTTTGCATCGTTCTTATTAACATCATCAACGAATGGTATTACATCATCAACGTACGTTTTTACATCATTTTGTTTTGCATTATCATGAGTTTACGTCATCGTATGCGGTGGATGTCCTTTTGGCGGACAATAACTGGTACGCACCCCATAGGGAATTCCTCCATGGAACTAAATCTGCAGCCAACCTAACTAGTTAAAGACACGAAATATACCGAAAAAGAATTTATACTATATTCCTCAAATCAATATATAGCATACGCTTTTTAGTTGGGTGATTATTTGTTTTAATAATTTAACAATGACGAGCACATCTAAAATCACCAGATAAATATTCTTCCAATTAGTATATAACTTGACATACATATAAATGCTTCAGTTTAGCATCCGTTCAAATTAGATCGAAGTTTGAAGAAACAAGAGTATTCTTTTTTCGTGATTTGCTGGGAATAGAATGGCAAGTTTAGATTATGATGAAATTGTTGAACATGACTGGTGATTATACTAGCTCTATGCTCAATTATCATCCATATCAATCCAGTTTTCTTTATCTCTACAGAATATTACTTACATGGTACTTGCTATAGTTGCTGCGGTAATGTCTGCAGCTGGTGTCATCTCTGCTGTCATAGGAATCAACGTGACAGCCTATAACCCGTACGATACAGTAAGTAGAATAGAATTGAGTATATTGTCTATTCAAATTATAGGCCTTAAAACAGACAGGAAATGTTTCTAGTATGCGTGATATATTAAATTATGTGCCTGTAAAGTTTCATGTGGAGTTATATTTGAGAGAAACACGTTTGCCACTGGTTATTGTTCTATTAATTTATCAACTTGGACTGGTCTGTCCAGAACAGGTAGTGAACAAATCAGTTCCACTCATTTTATATGACTTTGTACGGTACATCCGCATGTGCAAATTTAATTGAGAAGATTGATTTCTTCTTCGTTTTCAGGATAGATATACCAACCTACAGATTCACATTGCTTTGTACATCTTATCTGCCATAGTGTTTCTACTCCAGTTCCTATTCTGTATCATCGGAGCATGCTTCACGTGCTGTGCAGTTTGCTCCTCTGAGACCAGGGTTGAGAATCAACAAATGGTAGGAGGCCTCCCTTTAAAGGACAACTGTAGTTTCAAATTCAAAACAAAATATACGGGACATGGAATTAAACGCGACAACCGTTGGTCTAACTCCAATCTGTATTATTCCGTTGCTTGGAGTTTGAGTTTTGTTTGTTTTATTAAAAGTTTGTTTAAAAACGACATTGCGCAATAACAACACAATTGTAATATAATTGAAGGGCACATAGTTAAACTTAAAAGTGACATATTATAGTCAAAGCCTGATGTAGTTTACAGACAGTTGGTCAAATCACTCTGTCCTAATCTGTGGAGAAATTGTATGAGCAGTGAAACACTGGCGGGACTGTAACAATGGAGCCGATATAGAATTCAGAGAATGACTGAAATGTGCCCTGTTAAGGGGTATAAGAAGAGGGTTACACCCCTCCATCCCTTAATAAGTAAGACAACTTATAGATGCCAAATGGTAAATTTTACTCATATTTGTGAGCGTGGGGCGAAACATAACGATACTTTCGCTGTATACTTTTATTCGCCTATGGTCAAAATAAAACATCTGTTGGATTTGTGCACAACAATTAAAACCTATTTACAAAACGCAAAGCTCCTTTATTTTAAATGACTAAACTTTCAATTAAACTCAATTTTAATTATCTGCCAAACACTTCTCAATGAATATTGGCTTAGCCTATACTTAAACCTACGCCCGTGACGTCTCGTAAGGAAATTATATAGAAAAATGTAAAATGCAAACACAGATTCGGGACAATGGCATTAACATATTTATCATAAAAGGACGAATCGAACGGAATCTTTAATTAAAATATTCATATACTTATTTAATATCAAATTAAGCCATGTTAATTGATAATAACATATTGTTGAAATTCACAGGTAATCATCCAAGCTTCAAACATTACTCCCGGACAATCCATGCCTGCAGTTTCATACAAAGTTACAACTGCAGGTGTCAATCGACCTCCGATGCCTCTACCCTTACAGAATCCTGCAGCACCACCAGCATATAATGGGATGAAAGAGAACCACGCCCCAAACGTCACCCCAGGATACCCCACGGGTGGTGCTCCCTACAACGTCGT
>JAODAG010096431.1:0-15832 GCA_027574785.1 Orphnurgus asper
ATATAAAACCAAAACCGTTATGTTTTGGACATTTTACGGTGCTTTACTGACTCGGCTCTCACGCTTATACTATATAGCACCGGCTCTATACGGCTGAGGAGATGATGTGAAGATCACTTCTGGCATGGCCAGCGGCTCTTGGCCGAACCTATGCCAAAAGAGCGTCTAAAAGCTACAGTGTATATAGAGACAAACGTGGCAGAAGTCGTCCAAGTCTGCTTCTAACGAGATATCAGGGACTGCTCGAGATATACCGATCGGCGTTAAAGAGCCTGCGAATTAGCAACAATTAAGCCCCTGGATATTCCTTGTGTTCTCCCGGGTCGGTCCAACTGAGCATGCTATGGGGAGAGAAACCTAGACTATATAACCAGTGGGATACATGGTATCCATTTTCCACCATGATTAGGATGGGGATCTGGGGAGAATGGAAAGGTGTAAATACCACTTCAGAGCTGTGACCAGACTAGAAAATCTGCTCTCGGGGGCATTAAGGGAATAGAAATGTCCCCGGGCTAAAAAAATGACCAGGTTCTGCAGGATCTTTCCAGATGCAGTTGGATCGAGTCAGCTAGTACCAGCCAGACCTGTGAGGTTCGAACCTGATGTGCCATGGAGCAATAGATATTTGAGAAGTTGCATTGTAAAAAAGGAAGTCTTTTTTCAGGGACACCTATGAAAGGAGTATGTAGTATACTGTAGTCATGAAGGGGCTGGAACGTACTGCAGACTAGAGACCTCTAACTCATGACTAGGTGGGAGATGGTGGTATCTATAGATCTCCATCAAGGAAAGCGAGACGGTGCGATATTGTTCCCTATGAAGACGATTCATACGGAATATACCCACATGGATTGCCTCAATTATGGCTGAGCGGATATTTCCTGATCGTAGATGTGCTTTATCTAAACAAATGTCTTTAAGAATTCTACTACAAGTCGAAGAAGGATCAGTGTTATGATCATGCAGAATACAAATACCTGAATCTAGCCAGATGTGATTCGTAAATTTTAAACCGTGGATGCTGTCTGCACTGTGGTTTGGGAAGAACTATCTCTCTCTCCGTTCTACAAGTATATATTCCAGAGAGTTTCCAGGTAGAAAGATGTATATCCTGAACCCTGCGAGTGCTGAATATGGTTCTTATTGTTCTGTAAAACCAGACCTTGGTGAGGTAGAACTGCACATACAGGTCTGCTACCATCAATTCCAGCAGAAATGGAAATTACTATGTTGCTGGAGAGGCAATTACAACCATGTCACCTAATGAGCTGTAGTGTACAGTTGCCACTCACCATGTATACTGAAAGACCTCTTGACAATGCATCAGCAATGTGGGATGCCCTGACCATACCATGAAGTCATGGTGATGACACCATGCACAGGGGCAGATCCCATGGTCACGACACTTAGATAAAGGGGATGTGTCTGACTGAATAACCAAAGAATTTGACGGTGGAATTAAGCTTCGCAGAATGTGCCCCACCCAGTGTTAGGAATGGTTATCACAATTTGCGGAAGAACCGTACAAATTACTCACTCAGCAATAGCTAGTTCTCGTTCATTCCCACCACTGACGGCGAGGGAACATTAGCAGGCCGGAGCGTTGAGGGTGTGACGTGGACGAGAACATGCACTTGTGCTTGCATGCAGAGGGATCATCTGTCATGCTCATCACACAACCTCAGAATTTGTCTTCAGGAAACTGCGGATGCATGCACACGCAGTGCTTCGATCCACTTCCAGATATAAATTAATATTATAATCAAACCAAATATTAAATTAAGTACAATTCATGCAGTTATGGTAGTAGAGTTTTATCTGGCCAGAACATAATCTTGCCATATCTGCAGCTTGACTTAATTCAATCCAAGGAAACATTTTAACAGCCCGTCCAGTCCAATTTCAATCTGACAGCGAAGGAGATCATTGGGCGGGTGTAGTGCCACATGATGTGTAGCACGTGACTCTGTTGGAGGGCATAACCGCATCACCAGCCAGTGCGGTCCGTCATTAACACCACAGACACTACACATGCATGATCTTAGCCAAAAGACAAAATGTACTCATATAACCATGCAACATGATTAATCTGTTATTTCTAAATTAACGAGATGTATATATGGGAATTTAAATGCAAATAAGACAGATAATGCTTACCAAAATCAGCAATATTTTCCTTGTTAAATTCCTCCAACATGATAAAGATCCTTCTGAAGATGTACTTCGTATTTCTATTCACTAATTCGATATGTGTCATGCATGACTACTAAAATGGAGTTATATACTATTAAATTATACTTTTTTAATTGTCTTTCATGTGCATATATACGATGACCTTTAAATCTTTCCTGGGTGACTGTACATTCATCAAACAAATATATAAAATATATTAGATGGCACTCATGCATGCATATCCTTTTCTTTATGCAAAACTACAAGTGTCAATTGTATAGACTATAAACAAGCTTAATTAATAATAGTTACCGATTGAACTGTCCACAAAATCAGCCTACTTTTGCCTGAAACTAAACTTACGTCCATGCAAATGAAGCTCTCCTACCTAAAAATTAGAGCATTCGACCATACACCAAAATATACTATAATATTAACATATACATGAACAATTAGCTTTCAGTAAAGATAAACAGATAAATATGAAGCACACACACTATTCCCCTCTGTTATGTTAATAATAGGTACCGATTGAACTGTCCACAAAATCAGCCTACTTTTGTCTGAAACTAAACTTACGTCCATGCAAATGAAGCTCTCCTACCTAAAAATTATGGCATTCGACCATACACCAAAATATACTATAATATTAACATACACATGAACAATTAGCTTTCAGTAAAGATAAACAGATACATATGAAGCACACACACTATTCCCCTCTGTTATGTTAACATACAACTAGAGTAAAACTGAAAATGCATGCAGATTAATGCAACAAACCACATTCCGTAAAGTACCCTCCACTTAACGTGCATTCTACTTTTTTGAATATATACACACCTGGCTGCAAATGCCGGCCTCGCTGACATGAATTATCGGCTTGTCGCTGATACAAACGGACCACAAACGGAGGAAATTTAGAAATAGCACGTACGCCGCCAGCAGCCATCCTAGAAAGCCGTATCACAGCCACGTCTAGCTCCCTCTCAAACACACGTCACATTTCCACCCCAAAGGAATTTTTGGGACAAAACAGCGATAAACTGCATAATTCTCGTCAGCGGCTGCATGTCCACGTGGACAGCTCGAAACAGCGAGAGGGGGAATCGACAGTTTCTGCATGCACGCAATTTTTATAATGTTATAATCTGAGATGAAGTTCCGCCCATGGAGACGCTGTCTGCTCTTGTTGCATCACGAGAAGTAACGTATATATATCCTCCTGTGGGCATGAATTTTCCAGAGACGGTAGGTTATCTGGCCTTGGAACACGTACATCTCAAACGAGATGCAGCGAAGCTAGCTCACATGGGAAATCATGTGCACATGCATGCAGCGGAGGGTTCTGCATAATGTACTTGTATATATATATCTATATACTGCCTGGTCTTCTTCATAACTCTGACAATAAACAGCTGGTTTCGTCCATCGATTTGCCAGAAAAAGAGGATGAGTGATTTTGTCAATTTGCTGCAGTCATATACTACGAGAGATTATTTAGTCTGGACATTCATTCTGTAACAGGTGAGTCGTTTGTTTACTTTGCTTGTAGACCTATTGCAGACACGTTAACAGCACTGCATTCATGAGTGCAAGAGCAATTATCTCAACTGTGCAAAAGATGAGTCTCAGATTTGTAATTAAAAAGTTATTTATCCACTGCTTATAATTCATCGCTACAGTATGAACGATGCAACCACAAAATGAAAAATATATGGCTACTGCTTAAGACATAACGGTATAGTTTCATTCAGTATTAGTTTGACTTACACTGGATAATCAACGTTCTCCAGTGCTTTGAGCATATATACGTTAACATTGTAGGGGAATAAACTTTCCAGGAATGCAAGATATTGTGGTATATATCACAAGCATTATATACTTATTATTGTAAACCAATGAATTACGTTAATTAATATTACGAAAAGTTGCTGTAACTGTAGACATCAGGGAGCAATTGTGTGTTTTTAAGTTAAAAAATAATTATTTAAAAATAAATACCAGTATATTTGGGTAAATGTTAAAACCATTTCCCCCAAAATCTGTCACATATACAGATTCTTATACTATGTTTCATAGCCTTTCATGCAACCTTATGATTATACCCACATAGTTTAATTTCTGAGGACATGCAGGGGTCTGCTAATAAAGTAAAACAGCTAGGTTTGTGCTGCTAACTTTAACATGGAATATGAAATTGCTTTACAAACATATAATCCTGGGTTTTTGAAGAGGCCTGGATTATAGTGCATTCATTTTCCATACATAGCTGAACCAGGAGTTTTAATCAAATTTAATGTGGGTGTATATTACTGTAACAGTGATATGACATCACATGACAAACACTATATATTTACCCTTTGTTGATTTATATTGCTGTGATAGTGATATACTGTACTTATGCAATGTATATTTACACATTATAATTACCCTTTCTTTATTCCTCTCACTAAGAAAACCTCTTATAGATCTGATCATTAATAAGTATAACTTGGATTCTTAACTGCATGACCTTTTCTACTCTAGCGTAAGGAAATTAGCAACCGGTTGTTCAGTACGTGAGCTGGTGCAATGGTCTAATTTCTACGTGAACAATTCTAGACTCGTATATAATACCCCAAGGAAAGTTATAGTTAAAGTTCAATATATCGAAGGAATAGTAAACAGTAGATCTATTTGTTCTGCCTCACATGTAGAGAGTACTTTGGGCTAAAATTGAACTGCAATGTATTTGGAATATATACTTGCAATGCATTATGTATACCAAACGTTATGCTAATAATTAAGTCACGAATGAATATTAATGAGATGATCGAGAGACAGGAGAATCCGGGACAATTTCTCCCTCCAACCGAAATGCATGTAATTAAACAAGCATCAAGAGAAATGAAGACTCGATCCAGCTTCACTGCAGATCGCTCATTTGTAATTATATATAGGCAACTTGAACATGTGTCTGCCATATAGTAGGGTATACATACAATATACTAGTTTAGTTTAGTTTAGTTTAGTAATAAAAGGGTCAGGAAGGACAAGTGTCCTCATAATGAGACCCCAAAAGTGGAACCAAACCACAGGAAACCAACAGACCTCAAAAGTGTATACCATGCACCCAGGAAAAAGTGCCTATATCGAGAGCATTAATTCTTAAAAGCATGCACAACTGACACATATGGACATTACTACGACCAAATCAGGCAGACTATCACATTCCACTCATCCACAAGCATCTGAGAGAAGAACTTCTATCTGACATCTTATTCTTACCTCCGAGTCGACTCGATCTCTTAAACTGCTTGAATTAAGTATATCACCACAAAGTCGTCTATAAGCTCAAGTGAAGTATAAAGTTCAGATACGTATTCAACCTTTGACAACATAAAAAAACCTCTCGTTTTATACTTGCAAGCCTGTAGTAGCCAATTCACTGAATCGTTTTCCAGGGTAACCACCTATAATATTTTGAACTTGCCGGCCTGCACATGTACAGCATACTCCAAAAGAGGCCTAACCAACTGTTCGTAGTTCCCATAACCACTAAGAAGAATTAACCTTTAAATTTCACCTCATTCATTCAAAAAATCCACTTACCCCGCACACTGCTTTGCAGAATAATCTACGATAACCCAAGCTCTTTCAACCTGAATTTCCAAAGATTATATATAATTAAATTAGACTATATATAACTTAGATTAAGTAGATTAAAAGATTATAATATACTTTAGGATTCCCATGACCATATATGCCATGCAACATTGGAGAATTTGCCAATCATCTGACGACTTAAAAATCGATGCATATATATTGGACACTATTATGGCATCTTCCAATGTGGAAACCTCATAGTACAACTACAACCAAAATTATATCATCTGTCAGCAAATATTTCTTGATGAATCAACTGTATCATCCATATCATTAATATAAGCAAGAAATAACAATGAGACCAAGCACCGAACCCTGCAGTGTCTGTATAAGAACTCATTATAAGATTAAGAAGTATATCATGTAATATTTCATGTAAAATGTTTACATACATGAACTCATGTAAGAAATCATGTATAATAAAAGAAGCATATATACTCATGTAAGAAGTTTACACCTAAGAACCCACGTAAGAACTCATGTATTAAAGGAGTATATGTACAAACATGTAAGAAAAATACATAATACAGTATATATGAGATTGAAGTTAAAATATACATATCAGAACTCATAAGAACTCGAACATGTAAGACGTATAGAACTCATGTAGAAGTATAGATGTAATATAGCCATGTAGAGCACTATATGACATTTAAATTACAGCACACATTGAAATATATGGGCCACTAGATTTGTAACAAATAGTGCAGAGTTTTTACGTACTGTACAAAACCTTTAAATGTCAAATTCGGCAGTACAGTAATATACCCCATACTGTTTCCAAGCTCCCTTAATTGTTTTAATTTTGAACATTATAATGTCTATCAACAATAATTGTCACATTTGGTCTGATCAGCTTGCATATTATATTACATCAAGTACAATATTATGTACACTGTAATTACGCTGGTACACATGCGAGCTATATACAGATTATAATTTCTAATTATGATGATAATATACGGGGCGTATAATATAGTGAGAGTGATCAGGTCTCGTATAATACCATATATAAGTTCTAATTTGGCAATTATTACATTGGAAAATGAGCTGCAAAACAATATGGCAATAAAGAATAAGCAAATTAGATAAATCTGACAAGTGTTCTTGGCAATTAGGTCAAAATTGCACGGAGGTAATTTTTTCCCAACTATGTAATTATAGGGATATTCCAATTCCATCAAAGGCCCTCTGAACCAGTCCAAACATGAAAGTTAATTATAATTAACTCTCATGTTATAACTATAGTCTATACTTCTTGCCACCTTTAATTAGACAATGTGCCTTAGAGGCATATTTCAGGTGCACAAAAGATGTGGTACAGCTACATTATAAGTAAAGAAAGACCCCGGGCACTATATCCAAAATCCCCTCCTAATATCACATTTTTTTGTCAGAATTATACTGCATCGGCAAAACCTCCGGTAACATATGAAAGCAACCTCCAGAGCTCAGGATACATACAGTGCTATATATATGCATCCTTGCCGGGTAAATGACTGCCAGATAATGCTTTCGATCTGTTTCTATATATCATCCAATTTCATATAATTCACATGTCCTTGGAATAGCTGTTAATCATTTCAAATTATACCCTCTGAACTTCAAGAACTTTAAGGAAACGTAAAAATAATAATAATAATAATAAATATGCTGAGAAAACTTTTTATGATGAATTTGTTGAATGCAGAGACGAAACGGATAAAGACAAAAGCAATTCCAGCTACTCATATCTGCCAAGTGATGGCATGTCACGATGCTTTGATGTGTGCCCAGATGTTTGGGACAAATTTACTTCAAACAATACAATAATTTCCAACCTGAACCAACTATTTAATCAAGGTTTTATTCAACCTATTGTTTCGGCCAAAGATGTGTATAAATACATTTTAAAATATAACTTTAAAATATTCCAAGGGTTGTAAAGCTATAGTTTTCTTTTGAGGTTTCTATAAAGAGCAAAATTTCAACATGGCCCCCAGGTTTGCTAACTTAGAGACAACCAAATGTCAAGCACATCAGTCCTGTCAATTAAAGTTCCATCACTTTAATTGTCACTCAATTATACTACAAACCTGACCCTTTTTTTAAAACCATGTGTCCAAGCATGTGTCACTAATTCTTCTGCTCACATGAAAGCTGAAATTAGATTGAAATTAGATAACTAACAAATCATCAAACACGATGGCAAATATGTCACAATTTAATACACCAAGATGTAGGACGCACAAGCAAGGGTAAGGTGTTCTACTTCAGTCAGTTTTGGAGTCGGTTTTGGATCAGGCAATACTCGAGTTGGATTGGAATCTGGAACGGAGTCCAGATCTGCCTGTTTGAAGACCGAATGTGACTAAAACGGTCAAACCTGAGCCAATTATCACTGAAACCGACCCTACATCGACTGACTCCACAAGTGCGGACTTCCATTTCTATATAGAAGGGCTATATAGATGCAAGGGTAAGTGCAGCTCTGCTAATTATCCCTAAACGACAATACTGAAATACGGCAACACTGCAAGCTAGGTCCGACTATATATGTACATTCGATGGTAAATGCTTCTGATCCAACAATGGCTAGACTGTTATAGGCAAGAATTAACTGATGACTAAGTCTGCACATGCAAGGGTAAGTGCTTATCTAATCCATCAACGGTAAGACTGCCTGGCAAGACTGTGAGGTGGCACAACTACTGGTGACTAAGTCTGCACATGCAAGGGTAAATGCTTATCTAATCCGTCAACGGTAAGACTGCCTGGCAAGACTGTGAGGTGCAAGACTACTGGTGACTAAGTCTGCATACGCAAGGGTATATATATAGCTTCTAAGCCATACAGCAAGACTGATATATATGGCAACATTGCAAGATGTACGACTACTGTACATCCAAAGGTAAGTGATTATCAGTAAGCCATCAAGGCAAGACTGCCTGGCAAGACTGCAAGGTGCATGTTAGTGCTAATTCTAAGCCAACATGCAATATTAAGACGACAAACTTACTACTAAGACAACAAGGTGTACAACTAATGTACTTCAAAGCCAGCTTGTCCAACTTGTCAAAAACATCCCAAGTAGGAAAATTTAAATTCACTAGCTGAAAGGGAAATGGTACAACCCTCTGGAGTTATTATATGCACATCTTTCTAAATTTTATTGATTTGCATCATCATGCCAGCAGCATTTTCTTTGGAGCTAGAATTTTCTTTTAACGTCACAAAACGGTACTTCACAATGTTTGTCTGCATGCATGGCCAAGGGTGGCATATTCAAGGACTGCATGCATGCTGCCTTAAGGGATACAGAAGCTGTTCATGGAATGAATTAGAGAGTTCTTTCGCTGGTTATATGTACATATACCCCAAGCAATTCCTTAAATACAATATATGTAGATGCATGTATATATGTATAGATAGTAGCCTATACCATAGCCTATACATACACTCTACATATAGCAGCCACTACTGTATAGTAGTAGTACTGTACAATATGATAAATAAATATAATGTGAGTTACATTCAATTAATAGTACTGAGAGCGACAATTTGTGCAGAGAATGTTACAATGCTGTAACTGAATTGATCCAATTCTAAGTAATTTCTGTAGACCTTGAATCTGGAAAATGTCCTTCACCGACAGTACAAATTTACATACGATGCTATATGTGACCAAACTATATAGTGCAATTACATCTTCAGAGTACAAATTTACATACGATACTATATATGTGACCAAACTATATAGTGAGTCATCTATCTATAAAGCATGTATGCATGGCAATTAATGCTGTAACAAATTCATCAGCTACATGCACTTGAGGAAAAAATATTAAAACAGAAATTTGAAAGAAATTTGTATCCAAATACAAATTAAGGCTCTATAGCAAAACTTATCTACTTGGCAATCTCTTATGAGGCTAATTCTGATTTTAGTGGAACGAGAAGGTATAATAGTACCGGTCCTAAAATTTTGGCATTTAATAATTCAAAATCCTTTTCATTTCAAAACACCATATAATCAGCTGAGGAGAAATTATTTGCAAGAAAGGTGCATTCGAGATTAGCTAATGATTGAAGATAGCATGTTGATGGACTCTATAATCTACCGCTTAATAGCTATAAATAGCTATAAATGACACCTTTCACTTCAAATTATTTCATAAAACTTAATGGGTATATATATCAAGATGTACATCAAAGCATTCAAGGTGCAATTTGCAGATTCTTTAAAACATATAGTTACTCCTATTTAGTAGCTTGCAAAAATCATTCAAACACATGGTCCAAAGGTCAATGTGTTTCATAAAACTGTCAGTTTATATTGTCATAAGGACACCATTTAATCATGGTATTGTTCATGAATTATCCCATCATAAAACTTAAAAGGATATATCAATACTGTTTGCCACTCTTAAAACTAATATAGTTTTGCTACATGGACTTGTAGCTATAGCTTAAATGCCATTTAGAACTAACGGTCTAAATTTGCTCTTCGGCTCGTCGTTGAAAAACAATTAACGAGTCATTTAACGAGTCACGAATGACGGACCAGATAACTGATGACATGCGCTTGTTACTTCTAATTGATAGAAACAACTTAGCAAAAAACATATAAATGGGATGCTCATTCTTGAGGCAACGTAACTTTACAAAATGCAATCTTGCAGACATCCATCCACGCACAACGAAGTAAAGTGATTATATATATGGCATATAGCTCTCAAGCAAGTATTAAAGAGAAATTATACTGTGCGATACATCTTCACAATTGACCGAGCATGAATGTTAGTTTTTACTTGTTCTTATACATATCTATGTATACAGCTCAAGCTGCTGTATTAAAGCACGGTTATAGAGTGATTCTTGAATGATATTAAAAAACCTTTCATAACGTTCATTCCAAGTTGGCGATTGGAATTCATATAGCTACTTCCGTCATGCTATTATACTGTTATATATAACATATATATAGCTACACTATCGGATTTAGACTTGCCTATTAGCTATGGCAATTAGACCCCATTTGGGCAATTATAGTTAACTGAGAATAAGGCTGTGTATATATATACAACTGAACGGGCCAATTATAGAATACCAAAAAGATGCTGGGAGCTAGGCCCTAAGCTGTAAAATCCTAACCTTGACCATCGCTATAATAATAAGCCAATAATCCTGAGTATATATTTGGCTTATATGTCATTACAATACGGAAATAAGTGGGCAAGCAATATTCCACACGTCACACATATTATAGTAATGATTATAAGTGGAAAAGTAATCAACCACAATTGCCCACGGGTTTATTAATTCTCTTGAAAGGAAATGTTGGTCTTAAAGTAAACTTCTTGTTTGTGAATTGGGAAACACCCGAACAGCTAACTAACCGTATAAATAACTCGACGCATAGGATTTAGAGAACCGGGTGGGGTTAACTGGGAACCAATCAAGAACAAATCTCCCTAAATTTTCCAATCGTGCGAGTCAATTAATAGATGACAACAAATTTTGGGAAGCATATTAAGGTAAAACTACAAAGGTCAGCCTATAGATCAGGAAAGTCTGACAGGATTAGGGGGACATGTGCCTTCTGCACCCACCCCCTCCCCCTGGATCTACCAATGATACAGCTGGGATACAAATTTGATAAAGTACGTTGAAACTGGACGTACTTGTCAAAATTATGAAAAACTCCAAAAGGGTTAAATTAGATGTTTATGTTTTATGTTTATGTGACAAAATGATGTCATGGCTTCTGCTGTCGATATTTCATTTCTCTTCTGTAATACGTAAAACGGGCAAAATACATCTCCCAATGACTGTTTTATTTTAGTTAAAGTATCAAAACCCACCTGTATATACTAGCTGTGTATACCTTCATATGTATTTGCGTAGTCAAGCATTATATAGCCCTTAATTCTGCATCCTAGCTTAATGCATGTGTATACACATGCGAGAGATAGATGATTCTTCGACAGGTCCAACTCAGCTGCTGGCGCGCCATATGGAGATCTGACACTAATCAGGATATAACAATTAACACAGACACTCTCACACGCTCGTTATACCAGACAAAACCGTGAAGGACATGTCTCGAAGGCTACGCGCACGCTGCTCATTTGCATGACATGTTTCGCCTCTCATGCAGTCTCAGAGCAGAAGATCGATTGCAATATATAACTTAATTTATAACGGTGAGAGAGGACAATTTAACGGGCGAGGAAAATTGCCTCGCGCCGGTCATCGGGTGATTTAACAGACAAATTAAACTTACATATTCCTTATTAGATTATTATTATTATTATATTTTAAGTATAACTTGGAAAGTATCTATACCCAAAAAAATAAATTCACAGTTTTAAGCAAAACTAATTTCGCATTTTAAAAAAGGTGGAAAAATGGTATACATTATATAAAAGTTGATCTTCACACTAAAATGTGACTGAAATTGCCCACTGGAAAAATAACTGAAATGTGTGCAGCCAAGGTGAAAGTATAGCACATAGCTTTTATTCTAGTACATTTAGTACACTTTGGAGAGCACATGTAATAGTGTACACCTGTAGGCTGGTATCTGCAAACTGCAATTCAAATAATGATTTCAATACAGATAAATTTGCAGCCATTCATGTATTCAAAAATTAACATGAACTATATCCAACCTGAGATAATCTAGGAACAGAAACATCTACGATACAGTTTTTCCGTAACCACACAGATGTACACAGATGTACACAGATGTACACAGATATACACCGACGACGTACACAGATGTACACTGATGTACACTCATGTACACTGATGTACACTGATGCTGATAAAGGAAATTGTTATCCATATTTCTAATTGACACACTAGGTTCATGAAAGAGATGAATGAACAGTGGATGAACACGAAGGAAACTCTGGCCCTATACCATCAAATCCTGCAGTTGTCATTATAGTACAGTTAATAATAATAATAATAACAATAATATTAGAAGATAATCAGGATTAAAGGACATTATCCCAGCAAAGGGAGGGGTTCCATCCCAACCTGTGTACCATTTTACATTTTCTTGATCCCACCAAGTACCGCTGCACCGAAATTCACATCAAATAGTGTTTCTTTGCGATGCAGATATGACAATGGGGAGTTAAACAATACTAAACAAAATATGACTTTGACAATATGATCTGAAGAAAAGAACGATACAGTAACGTATATATATACCGATCTGATTGCATTAAAGGTCCAATCAATGGGATGGTATATAGGGCCTGCTTCTTGCTCACAAGCAGGTCAATGTTAGGCTTTGTCAGTCGCTTGAAATTTGTTAAATAAGTTGCACAGGTGCCAATTACAGACGGCTGTCAGTTAATTGTACCGCCGCTTTCGATAAATATTTTAAACGCGGCGGCATGAGGTATATTTAAAAAAACGCAAAAAGACGTTGGGGAAATGGCCAGATCTACAAGGATGCTTGCACACGGACTGATAAGTTAAACCATCACAATGAACTCAAGCAAGCCTAACCCATGCATGCATTCACCTCTCTGCAACTGTTTTGTAAGGAAACCAATTGCTCGGTGTATTTTTTCCTACAGACAGCTAACAGAATTGAAAGACCAACAGATTGAAAACCTACTCGAATTTGAAACAAAATATTAACACAAAATAATACGACATGATGTTTTTGTTTCTTCAACTGTGCCGGTCGTCTGCCTTCTCCCATGTGGCACAACAATAAATTCAAGGGCTGACACAGACAGTAAGTTACAGCTTGCTTAACTCAAATAGTGCCTCCTTCAATAGCTCGTTATATAACCCACATCATGAATTTGTGGACGACAGTCGTTTATACGGGTCATCAGCCTCATTATATCCTTGCAGATCCATGAGACGAAAATTTGAATTGCTAATGTCTACAATATCGAATAAATATCCTCTACAACATCCTCTACAACATTCAGCTGAGATCGAGTTGGTGCGTACTCTCCACATATTACACATGTATATATGTCATGGAAATATTCACGGTCAGAGTAGCATGCACACGCATGCTTTCCAATATAGAGACGGACAGGCCATATACTTGTCCTACTTCTTGGGACGGCCAGGATATGGGTTGGGGGGATTTAGTATAATGTACCATTCTTCCAAAACGCCCCTTAATTCCCTTACCTTCTGGCTGATACGTCCTTGAATCGATTTCAAATAAATCACCATTTCTCAAGTTTCCTTTTGAAGCATGCCAAGTGCAAACCGAAAAAAAAAATTAGACATTCAAAGAATTCCACTTACGTATTAAACAGAATTTGGAAGCATATATAAACTATTCGATGTTTGTACAATTTTATACAACATTTTATTCCCCATTCCCTTGTCAATTCTCTGTTAAGTCTCCGTATGCCTAATATTCTACTTCCATCACTATAATCATTACCATACCCATAAAAGAGCCGTGTTGTGGTTTGAAAATTTTAAAGATCTTTTCCTTTACACTTCCTTTTCCTATAGTGCCTATATATCCCTTGAATTTCACCCAATGATTCATCACAAAATTAGAAATTTCAACAACCTTTTGCAACATCACGCACACACACACTCCTGGCAATTAAGCCCTTCAAATTTAGGATTGAATATCGCCTCAACTGCGAGGAAGTCTAATTTTACGACAAATTCATCGTTTGTGCTATATCTAACCTCCAGATTGTCGCATATATATGAACTGGTAAGAATGAATTACGTGGACGGTATACATCCAACATGCAGTAATCACGATTACCGTCGTCGGAGAGCACATGCCAAGAATGTTGCAATCTTGGTGCCCGATATTACGGTGGTCTGCATGAATGGGCGATGCAGGGCGGTGGTTTGAAACTTAATTGTCTACGAAATTTACCAGATAACAATACAATACGAACAAAATACGAAATGCTCATTTCTGTCAATTTGCATGGACCTGCCGACTCTAAAGTTTATACTTTATAAGTCTTTTAAGTCAACGATGGCTATTTTGGATAATTAATTGTAGTACATATCAGATGCGATCACAATATTCCAACCATAATAGAATCATTTCATCACCATGGCGGCGTTAACCTACTTCGTGCTAAAATATTAAAGAGGTCCATCGATAGGCTTCCTCAATAATAGCAAGTGCACATTAACACTTCAGCAGTGAAGCAAGCCATGCAATATTCTGCACAATGCTTGCACGTGTGTGGTGTACACGCCTATAATTACACACCATCCTACAAAGAATGGTATTATAGTTTATAGTTTGGTTAGAAAATCTTTTAGTTTCAGAATTACAATTTTCAAGCTATTTTCAAATTAAAATGAACTCGTTATTACAATTTGAGTGCTGTTATTGTATGAAAAATAAATACTAAATAAGTGAGGATTCGCAAATTTGCAATTTACTGCAAATCCAGGTAAACTATATATATTATTTTTGCAGCTACATATCAAAAAGGCTGAAGTGACCATGATATAGAATAAACAGCCTGACATAATTATCCATGCAGGAACATTATACAGTACTACTGTGCATGATACAGTTTTCAAAATAGCTACTCTGAAATACACAATTTATTCACCTTTCACGGTTCATTATAGGCCTATAATTGCAGGTTTTCTTTGTATCTGAAATTTGCCCATCATCCAGGGTTTTATTAATTAACCAGGATAAATATAACCACGGTATATATATTTACCAGTGGCCAAGTGAGAACTTATAAATATATGGTCAACTTAGTCCTCAAACCACGCGTGACCGAAATCGGAGTTTTACCGGGCGTCCGTGCCTTTCGACGTTTTCACGCACGCTTCAAACGAACGTCAGCAGCTGCTTTTGAGTCGCGGTATATTTCCAGAGGAGGTCGCAAAATCAATCACGGGGTGCGGCGCCGGCGACTGCCTTCGGCAGGCCAGAACCGTTCGGGAGGGAGGCCCGAAAGCGGGGGATTGCTGAGAAGATCTCCCGCCGGGGCAATGTTTATTACACTCTTAATTTAAATTTCATGAGTACTAT
>JAODAG010096542.1:0-15827 GCA_027574785.1 Orphnurgus asper
CCTTCGTTTCAAATTTGTTTCCCATCCCCCTTTGAAATCCTTTGGTGCCATAATTTTGGGATGGGGGGGGGGGGGTATAGCCTACCACGGACCTCTGTTGGCGGGTAGTGTCTAGATCCGCACGAAGAGAGCGCGAGGCACCAGAGAATTTGTTATTGTTATTATGTTGCATAAAGCTGTACCAGTATGCGATGAAAAATAATTGCGAGTAGAATGTACATGAGAAAGCTGCACGTGAAGGATGGAAATTGTAGTGGTTTTTTCTTAGGGAAGGATGGGAAGGATGAAATCCCCCATCTTCCCCTGTAGACATAAATTACTGAACATTACCAATGATGTGACAGTATCCCCCACCCCAATGCCAAGTGCATGTTCAGTTGATAGTTATTGGTCTATATTTATGGGGCTGATTTCACATCACTTTAACGTTCTGGAAATGATATGCAAGAGTAAATTTACAACGGCAGAGAGCTACCGTTAGTATTTTCGGGTTACATGGACACATGATATAGGCTAAAACTTGAGGTGCGAAAAACGATAGGAAAATTTAAGCCAGCAAAGTTGTGTCCTTCGAGGATGGTCTATTGGGTGAATTTGCGGACTGACTCTGATATTTGGCGATATGACCAAAGGCAACAATTAGTATGACCCCACCCCACCATTCGCTACGACCCAGACATTAGTACAATTTGTATTGCGTTGTCTCACCTTTTTTGTTTGGAAAATTCGTATTGACTCCTGGATGTTTTATACAGTTAAGTTTACAAACTACATTCAATGAAAATATTACAACTTAAGCTAAAACCTACCACTTGTAGCACTGTTTGAATACAATCTCACTATAGAGATAACACTGCTTGTAAACACTCTCACTGTAGTAGCACTGCTTGAAAACAACAGAAATACAGTAGTACTGCTTGAAAACAACCTCGGTATGGTATCACTGCATGAAAACAACCTCACTATAGTAACACTGCTTGAAATCAACCTCACTATAGTAACACTGCTTGAAATCAACCTCGCTATGATTTCAATGCTTGAAAACAACCTCACTATACTAGTGCTGCTATAATTTCTTTACATCAAACTCTACAAATTTCCATCATTTAAATTATAGTGCTTTATAACAAGAGAAGCAAAGGTCAACGTTTTCTACATATACTATAATAAGGAGATTAAGCAGAACTAAAAACACTTGTACGCTCCTTTAAGTACGAAGGATGCAAGCACTTAAAGAGAAACCTTACAGTCAACACACTTGACCACTTCCTTTAGTTCTCTGGCAGCCGACTGGCACCGACCAGCGATTAAAGAGAGAGGGAGAGTATTGACCCACATCTGTAACCACCCCCAGGATAATCAGGACGTGAAGAAGAGTGACTACACAGACTCCATCCTCTGTGGTTCAGAATCTATCACCATCTAGCCTGACCGGTGATGCTCATCATCGTTAACTGTAATTGGTTTCCAAATGTGCGAGAGACATTATTCTATAGTTCTAGTGGTGATTTCTACCAGCGATGAATTCTGGCAGTGATGATCGGTGAAATGTGGAGGAGGCGGTGGTTCACTATGTCATTTACTTTAGGGAAAGATCACAAATTCTATCAAAGACCCAAAGTTTAGAATTCAGCTTTACATTTGCTAATAAATTGAGTAGAGAGTGTGCAATTAGACAGGAATGTATATCACTGCAGATGGAAAGCAGAATATAGAGGGATGCAATATATAGAGGGATGCAAATACTGTCTTCTTAAGTACAATGACACCAGCATTCTTCAGTACATGAAGGCAATGATCAAACCAACAATTGTTAGTCATTAATACAGGGTTAACCTAAACTTTTATTTTCATTATGTACTTAATTTTGTAATTTGTTTTCTTATTAAAAAAATGCATTTTATTGTATTTGGAAATGACTGTACTGGCTGAAATAAAGTTAAAAAAAAACGAAAAACGAACCAATGGTCTACTGTGCAGTTATCGCAAGCGAAGCATCCATGCAGCGACCAACCGAGTCGTACGGTAGACCATTGGTTAGCAAAACAATTTTCGAACATAATTTCCATCTCGAAGTATTCAAATTAAGTGGAAATATCCTACAAAGAATTAACCGACTTTCCACTTAAAGATGTCACCCACGTTGTTCACTAAGTATGAATGAATATGCATTAATTTCCATATCCTAGGCAAATCTTTTTCTTTTGTTCTATAGTACGGCTTTCGTGAAAGAGCTTATTCAGCAAACAGAGCTCAAGATTAATATCGAGTATGGAAAACAACCGTAATAAAATGAGCATAGAGGATATATCAACATATTCTTCCCTCAAACCCAACCGAGTATGATAGACTGGAATGAAATCAATGTTAGAATGTTAGTATCCATGACTAGTTGGCTTCAAACCACTCTTTTGGTAAAATATGGAATGAATTGTGCCTGAAATCATGGGGAGGGGATACAGGGCGAGAGGAGGGGTGCTCTTCATTTTTCAAAAAAGTGGCCCAGTTTAATTTTGGGCTGACCTTGTGGCATAGCTACAGGGGTGGAGGATGGTGGTGATCTCTCCCCCTCCACTCTGAATCAATCGCAGAAATCACAGTAAAAGGAAAACATTCCTGGCTGAACATATATCTATAAACCTAATATAAAGAGTGGCGAGGTGGTCAAAGATTTGTTCCTACCAATAAACTACAAGCGAGAAACAATAAAATACAAGCGAGAAACAATAAAATACAACCGAGAATCAATAAAATACAAGCGAGAACCAATAAAATACAACCGAGAAACAATAAAATACAACCGAGAATCAATAAATACCTATAAACCTGATATAAAGAGTGGCGAGGTGGTCAAAGATTTGTTCCTACAAATAAAACTACAAGTGAGAAATCAATAAAATGCAAGCGAGAATCAATAAAATACAAGCGAGAATCAATAAAATACAAGCGAGAATCAATAAAATACAAGCGAGAATCAATAAAATACAACCGAGAACCAATAAAATACAACCGAGAATCAATACTAGATATAGGTAGGATAAAACATCTTTTCATATATAACCATCTTCATTTTAGGCCAACATACAAATCCCTACCATTTTACCCCTTTGCAAGCTTCCAAAATCCTTGGTAACTTTTATGGTGGAATAGCCAAACCAAACTTAGGGTAGTGCACACTCCATGGAAGTTAATAATACAGAACACATCCACGTGCATACACACTGGCGGTGTGTTCCAACTCCAGTCGGTGGTGGGTTACAGACTATAGGTCGGTGGTGGGTGGACTCCAGGCAGTGGGGGGATCGGCTCCAGTCGGTGGGGGATCAACATGGACATGAACTAAACCTAGCCATGGCTTAAATACTGGCCATGGACTAAATAATGGACATGACTAAATCCTAGCCATGGCTTAAATACTGGCCGTAGACTAAATACTGACCATGGACTAAATCATGGACATGGAAACTAAATCATGGCCATGAACTAAATCCCAGCCTTGGCTTAAATACTGGCCATGAACTAAGTACTGGCCATGACTAAATCCTAGCCACAGCTTAAATGCTGGCCATGGACTAAATACTGGCCATGGACTAAATCCTAGCCATGAACTAATACTGGCCATGGACTAAAAACTGGCCATTAACTAAATACTGGACATGAAATAAATCTTAGACTGTGTATGTACTACTTGTCACCTGCTTTCTCCTGAATGTAAAGGGTGGTAAGCCTAACTATACTAGCTCTTTTACTAAGTTTATCAATCCAGATAAACTACAAAATTATTCTTACCTCTTTGTGTTCGAATGAAGTAGCATAGAATGTAGGAAAGCAGTGGAGAGTGTCCTCACTGGGGGAAGTATATGTGGTGGGGTCATCACCATCTGTAAAAGAAAATACAGGTAACCATTGATTCTATTTCAATATTAATAATATTTCAACAAGTGTATCCTGTTACTTTCTTAAATTGTCTTACATTTTATACCCCTTCCCCCAGGACACAGTAAATGGGGAAGAAGGTATCCTGTCGTACCCCTAAGGCAAGAGTAAATTTACTTTGATAGATGCAAATCGTTTGCACCATTTTGCTTCTAAGCAACCTTAATTATGTAAAAAAAAAACTTCCCTCACGGAACACAGTACCCCCACCTCCCCCCGACTTCTGGATCGGCTCCCCTGCAGAAATCGCTCTGGATTAGGCAGTTGGGGCGGCTACAGGAACCCTTCCCCTTTTGGCAAGCCGATATGATACAACGGATGTGAGTAATTTATGCAACATGGAGGGGGGGGGGAGAGTGGGTGTCAACTTGCAGCCGTTAACCTACCTCCTTGACAAGTGTAGAGTCTCCGACGTACTTAGACAGGAGATCGTGTTTGGGTTTCTTGATGCCGGTCCCTTGACTTTGAAGCAATTCCGCAAAAGGAGTCAACGGGAGTTTCTCCTCCAGGTCATTCTGTAACAAAATATATATTTATAATACATAAATATATATAAAAAGATAGATAGAGTGACGTAGACGGCGATGCGCAATTTGTTAACGACAGTCTCCAACAACGTTTGTACCTCTTCATACCAACCTTCCGTGCCGCATAATTTGACATACTTTTATGTAAGATTATGTACTAGGTTATTAAACAGGACTAATAACTGTGGAATTAGACACGAACCTTGAACCTTTGGTTACTGTTCTGGATGTCAGCCTCCTCTTTGGTTACTATGGATACCAAATCCTCCTCTTCCGTCAGCAGATACAGCCGGGAATGTTTCTGCCAGGGTAGGGGGGCGCTATCTGCCGGCAGCGAGCCCGGCTTGTCACGAGGCACAAACACGGCGCCGATGACGTCACATCCAAGATCCTCCGCAGAGAACACCGGCTTGGACGTGACAGGTTGGAAGACGAACACTACATGGTTGGACCAGAAAAAATGACATCACTTTGTTGTCGTACGATACCATGTAGTGCACCTGAATACAAGTGGTTTATCAAAATATAATAGCACATTACAAGATCAAATTTCACGCAATTTAAGAAGACACTTATCTTAAGAAGATAAAATCTCACTCATTAATACATATATAACTTTCAAGGATCATATCTTACACAATTGAGCATAAAATGTTGATATGATCAAATACAGATACTATATTATTGTATACAGGATCAAATTTTGCACTATTTAGGAAATTATTTTACAGGATAACATCTCATCACGCTATTGTTAACATACAACACTTTACAGGGGATCAATTATTGCAATACGACTTCAAATATTTCAAAACTTAACATTAACACTTCATCGGGTAAAATATTCTCAAATCTTTCCATTCCAGAACCCAGTCTGTATAAACACAAACAACTGGTGTCATTAACCATCCCCAGTAATAAATATCAAGTGATTAATTAATGAGCATTTTGCTACCATATCACTGTGCGGTGACGACCAGCATCCGAGAAGTAGTTCCTGCTGATTGGCATAATCAAGTTAATGTGGCTTGCTTTGGTACTTAAAATTTGGTAAATGGCTTAAAACAATGGAACGTCATGTTTATGAAGTAGAAGATCATCACATCGATGCAGGGATTTCCTTAGTTATGTTATAGTTACCTGGTGCTTCGTAACATGAAAAGGACTACCTAGAATTAATGATCATTGCCATGGAAACAGGAGCATTATAACCCTTCTGTGGCATTACTTCTGTAGAAAAATACAGTCATACCATAGAAACGATGAAAGCTTGGAAGACAAAACAAAAAGTAATTTAATGTTAAAAATCCTTCTGCGAAACGATCAAACTTGACGCGTAAATAACATGAAGCCGGTTCGACTTACAGTTCTTAGACGAATCAACCAGGGCCATGACGTCAGAGTGAGGATCGGCTACGAGTAGCTGGCAAGAAATATTGACGCTCCACTGAACTGTACGGGAACAAAAGGCAAGTTCAATTAACTGAAGACGTTTCCATTTGCAGATTACATACTAAACCCCCCCATCTTGGCCTTTGCTGATTATTGGTTATGTTAGTACCGTGTAAACTAGGAATTAAAATAAAATAGGGCCGACTTTAAAGCCGTACAAGTTGTAGGCCGCCTAGAATTTACAGAGACTGTAGTATTATCATAAAAGCCAGATTTCGCTTCAAGCCAGTCGCACATGAAGCAGCCGATCAATGTCCCAGTGCTGCACCACAAACTAGCTATTGAGTGGATGGGATCCCTCCCCCCCCCCTACACCTTGTCACATTCTGGAGAATGGAGAATTTTGTCATGGTTGCAGGGTCTTGATCTCTTTTCCAGTTCTTACTATGGTGGATGCTATCCCTTGCTTGCCTAACAGTATTGTTTTTTATAACATTCGATTAAACGTTGCATAGTATGTAACACCCGTGCCATGATGTCAAAGTTAAATTGACCTTGGGTCAGATTCCAGGTGGCCTCAAAGGGATTTTGGGGGATTTTGAGAACGAGACAGTACTACTTGGTTTCATTTACACTCACTCCTCTCAATAGTTTATTACTTCTTAAACAGTGAGGGATGGTCAACTTACTTCTAAAGCATTCTCAGTGAGGGATGGTCAACTTACTTCAAAAGCATTCTCAGTGAGTGATGGTCAACTTTTTTCTAAAGCATTCCCAGTGAGCAATTTCTTTCGGCCATTAAAACTGTTAGACTACCTACCATTCTTGGGTATATTAAAAAGAAATCTTGTTAAATGTTACAACAACAAAAAAAACTCTGCATAGTGAGAGTCTTTCAAATTTACCAAGAAGCATTGCAGACAAACCTTGACAAGAGAGTAAATTCCAAGCAGTAACCCTGTCCAATGTTGCACAAACAAGCATATGAGACGACTGCCCTCTACCACACTCCAATTTCCTGTTGATTCAATCATTTGACCATGGAACGTTTGGACTATGTATGCCTTTTATTTTACGAGACAAAGAAATGTTTTATGTGGGCCTGATTATGGCCAGAAAATGAAAGTTAAAGATCATATTCACATTTGAAAGTCATTTGAAAATTGTTAAAACTTGACATATTATAAAACCTTACACATTTAAGTTTAAGGGACTAGCCCACCAATGATGTAATATCTTAAGACCAGCCTCAGACCATGCGGTGTCTGGAAAGGCTGGTTTTGGTCCCCTCTGTCAGGACGTCATGTCATGGGGACAGCAGCTGCCCATGAACAGGCTCTGTGTTCAGAAAGGTTGCTTTGGTCCCCTCTGTCAGGACATCATGTCTTTGGGACCACAGCTGCCTATGACCATGATCTTTGTTCGGAAGGTTGGTTTTGGTCCCTCTGTGAGGATGTCATGTATTGGAGACCACAGCTGCCCATGCCCTTTTTTGTTTGGAAAGGCTGGTTTTGGTCCCCTCCAAGGACGTCATCTCCTGGGACCACAACTGCCAAATGACCATGCTTCATGTGTTCGGAAAGGTTACTTTAGACCCCCCCCCCCTCTGTGAGGACATCATGCTTTGGGGATTACAACTGCCTATGACCATGGACACTGCCCAGGAAAATCATTCTGCATTCTCCATATCAATAAGCAATAATAGTTGCCTTTGAAATTGTCACTAATGACATGGAATTAAAATATTTGGACCCAGACTCTGATAACCCACTGGTCGTCAGTAATTCCATTTTGGCCTCCGAAGTAGGTTATAAATAAAGCCTGCATTACTAGAAAAAACAGTGGACTGACTAAAACCTGGCAAACAACTAGTTAAAGACAACTCTCTCACCTGATTGGTTGGCTTGAAAGAGTGTGGCATAACGTTTTCCTGAGGACGTTTGTCTCTGGTTCCCAGAGGGTGATGGTGATGTTAAAACTGACCGCAAGGAGAGAGCCATCAGCGGAGAAGCCGACATCGGAGAGAGAGGCATCTTTGTAGAAACCGACGCAGTCACAGTTCCAACACTTGGACTTCTCTGTGAGAACGACACGTTAACATCATGGAGCTGGCAACCTTCCCATTTCTTGGGAAGTAGTAATTAATTAATTAACCAGAATGTACCACTGCATCGAGGTTGGAATGACCTTGTCACCTATAATTCAGTTACTATAGGTGCTCGAGTGTAGGGTGCTTAAATGCAGTTTACTTACTATAGGTGCTCGAGTATAGGCTTAAATGCAGTTTACTTACTACAAATACTCACTTCCAGGTTTAAATGCAGTTACTTACTACAGATACTCACTGCATTGAGGTTGGAATGACCTTGTCACCTATAATTCAGTTACTATAGGTGCTCGAGTGTAGGGTGCTTAAATGCAGTTTACTTACTATAGGTGCTCGAGTATAGGCTTAAATGCAGTTTACTTACTACAAATACTCACTTCCAGGTTTAAATGCAGTTACTTACTACAGATACTCACTGCATTGAGGTTGGAATGACCTTGTCACCTATAATTCAGTTACTATAGGTGCTCGAGTGTAGGGTGCTTAAATGCAGTTTATTTACTATAGGTGCTCAAGGTATAGGTTTAAATGCAGTTCCTTACTATAGGTGCTCGAGTTGTCCCCAAAAGTCCACAATTTAAACTTTCCATCCCGGCTAGCCGTGACCGCCATGGGATTGTTCCGTTTATTGGCCTTCCATGGCCGAAACCTGATAGCAATGACTTCATCGTCGTGGGGCGATTCCACCGTGGTGTTCAAAAGAAAACTAAACGAAAGAGATGCGGAAAGAGAAGAGAAAGTTTTTGGGCCACGTCTCCTGCACAAATGTGTGGTAGCCTTGTCAGCTTCATGGATAATTATAATTACTATTAGTAACGTTACGATGCAATATAACTTGAATCAATTGTCTTAGATGCCTAGCAGGCATAACAAAATTGACACTCGTGGTAGAAATTAAGCGACCATATGATCTACATTTTAATGGATAAGAGTTGTTTTCCTGGCATTGTCTGCCACTAGTTCAATTTAGTATAGTAAGGGTTAGGAAGCCTCCTAGGCCCATAAATATATGTCCCTATCCGTGTCCGACCAATTTTCAGAAGTTAACGAGGCAAGCATGTAACCAACCATTCTATCCTGGTCCTGGATCACCATTTTAACATTCCACAGGTGTGAGTGTAAGGCCACTCTCAAACCACTAGGCCACTCTCAAACCACTAGGCCACTCTCAAACCACTAGGCCACTCTCAAACCACTAGGCCACTCTCAAACCACTAGGCCACTCTCAAACCGATAGTCCACTCTCAAACTACTAGGCACTACTAAGCACTGTCTGTGCACTGCTAGGCACTACTAAGCACTGTCTGTGCACTGCTAGGCACTACTAAGCACTGTCTGTGTACTGCTAGGCACAACTAAGCACTGTGTGTACTGCTAGGCACAACTAAACACTATCTGTGCACTGCTAGGCACTACTAAGCACTGCTAAACACTACTTACCTCTGTTTCTTTTCGTCAAACGCCCAAAACTTGAGTCGACACTGGACCTCAGAGATCTCTTCGGATCGCCGTTCTTCTGCTGTCGCAAACCAGTCCCCCTTCGCGGAAAATGCAGCTCGGACGACGTTCGTGTATCGTAGGATGTTATCCAAGGCGGCACCGGAGACGTAGTTCTCGCTCGTCACGTCCAGCTTGCGGAGCAAACCGGTGGGAAAACGTTAAAAATATACCACCATCAGAAAATTTGCAGGGCACTTGTGCCAACTATTTGAAACAGAAAGTGGACTAAAGTAAACTGCCCTGCCCTTCTCATATGGAAATATGCAGTATGTACATAAGGCTTAATCACTATCTCTGATTGGTGAATTAAAAGATACAATGGTATGAAATGGAAACTCTCACAAAAGCTCTCAAAATGAATGTGAATGAGTGACAGTTGGAAATTGTAATACAGAGTGACAGAGTGAACAATGATAACAACAGTGATTTCCTTGGAAATTGGATGTTTGGAAGTTATTGCCTGTCGGATTAGGATTAACTTGACTGGATGATTCCACTCATATTAACTTACAGTGTAATCTTCAAGGGACAAGGGCCGCTGTAATTCTTGTGGGCGGGGCAAAATCGTCCCCATGTTCATACCACAAAATATACATTTAACAGTTATGCTTTCAATCATGTACATGTAAAGTGCAACCCATTAATCAATAACCACAGAAATGTACGATGACCTCAGAGTCAGAAGTTATCAGCGATTGAACATCAGCTCACCATAAAGAGGGACGTATCACTCTCCAAGTTGTAAAACTGCAAATGGCCGATTCTTCCATTTTTTACCAGGCTATTAGTCCTTGGATCCACCAGGAGTCCACAGGGCAAGTGCGCCTTCGGATAGTAGAGTCTGCTCCGGCTGATCCCCTGTATGGTGTGCTTGATCTTGTTTTGATCCAATATGAGGATAGCTATGGATCAAAGAGAAATACTCTCCAGGCATCAGTAAGCAGTCAAAATGCATAAATAACATAAAAAAAAATTAAACAAATATTAAAAAAAGCCTTCTAACAGGGTACACTTATTATTGGATGTGGTGGCCGTGTAATTATAGTGAATAATAACCTATAAGAACACATCTAATAGGGGTCCACGAGTAATAAGCGTAATGTATGTAATAACGATGCTCATCTAATAAGGGTACAAATCTAATATGGGTACACATCTAATAGGGGTACACATCTAATAGGAGAACACATCTAATAGGGGTCCACGAGTAATAAGCGTAATGTATGTAATAACGATGCTCATCTAATAAGGGTACAAATCTAATAAGGGTACAAATCTAATAAGGGTACAAATCTAATATGGGTACACATCTAATAGGGGTACACATCTAATAGGAGAACACATCTAATAGGGGTCCACAAGTAGTAAGGGTAACGTATGTAATAATGATGCTCATCTAATAAGGGTACAAATCTTATATGGGTACACATCTAATAGGGGTACACATCTAATAGGAGAAAACATCTAATAGGGGTCCACACGTAATAAGCGTAACGTATGTAATAACGATGCTCATCTAATAACTGGTACAAATCTAATATGGGTACACATCTAATATGGATACACATACCGTTATCCAGGAGGCAGAGAGCTTTGAGGTGACTGTAGTTTGCACAGCTGATGTGGTTTATAGGAGCCCCGAGGCGGGGCAGAAAGTCCTTCTGACCGGTGTCGAGATTCCAATCAACCAGCACACACTCATGCCCCACACTAAAGAGAAAAACACCTAGGAAACAGAGACACCGCCGTAATAAAACAGATTGAGATTCTCTACCAGCTCCACTCGATACTAGTCATGGTACGCCATTGATGCTGGTGGGAGCACTGACTACACTTCAAAAGTTTCAACTCAACTTTCCATATTCAAAATAATAATGTATGAAATACTACCTCAGCTACACTCCTCCTATCCCCTCTACTGCCTCACATGTCCTATCTACTGCCACGTATGTCCTATCTACAGACTGCCTCACATATCTCCTGTACTGCCTAACATATGCAGTTCTACTTCCACACATATCCCATCTACTGCCTGAAATATATATATATATATATATATATGACATACCACATGACCCATCTACTGCCACATATATATCTCATGCATCTGTCCCATCTACTGCCTCACATAAGAATTTAAATGGGAGTCTGTAAACATATACACTCCCTAAGGACTGACAATCTGCGAGAATGCAGGACACTGTCGTAGCAACTTCCCTCGGAGGAGAACTCGGCATATTAAAATCGTGTGTGCTGGACGGGGGTGGGTGGGGACAGGTGGAACGTCTTTTCTTACCCTCGGGTGAGAAGCAGAGATCCTCCACTCTGTTGGCATGCCAATGCTCGAAATTAGAGACGATTTTCCCCTTCTTTTGGTAAAGGTTCTTCAGGATCATGATGTGGCCGGCCTCATTTCCAACTGCAATCGCAGATTTGACTGGGTGGCAGGCCACGCATGTCAAACGGCGATCACCTGCCTTGAAACTGGACGAATAAGAAAACTTAATAAGAAAGAGTATTGGATTGAGTTCCTTCTCAATATCTATTTTTTTATTTATTTTGTGGCTGATATTTACATGAACTGATCAGCAACTATCACAACAATACATGTAGATCTCATTCTCATGACCTTCAAAATACAGTATCAGTCACTATCATAACAAGACTTCTCATTGTCACGACCTTCACAATACAGTATCAGTAACTACTGTAACTGTCACTACTGATGATGTTTTATACTGACACTGTTACTACCGAGTATGTTTTATGACCTTGTTATTGCTGAGGATGATTTACGCTGACAATGTTACTACTCGGGATATTACAGGCAAGCATCTTGTGCCTTTTATTGATTCATATACCATGTTAATCATAAACTGAGAATTCAATTTCTCCATTATGCAGTGAACATAATGAAGACCGCATTTACCAATGTCATCAACCTTCACCATTTCCATGGTAACAGCTTACCTTGTATGTATCGTTTTGCCCTCAAAGAAGTAGACCACGACGTTGCAGCCATCGATTCCCGCCAAGAAGTCTCCGCTGCCAGAGACGGCCACGTTCTTACTCCCCTCCCCTGTCAGCCTTTGAAATATGACATCCCCTCCTTCCCTCTCAGCACCCGTCCGCACCAGAGTAAAGCATCTACCATCACTTATCGTCCGCGTATCTGAAGAAGCAATAATTATGTGGTTCTTTCACCATTAGTCGCGGCAACCTGTAGAAACTACGCGTCAGTTACAAACGTGCGTCGGCAACAGGAACATGACATCAGGCAAGAACATGACATCAGCGCCCCTTCACCCAAGAGCATCCGAATGGTCATTTTTCACAGCCTCGGGTGAACTCGGTATAAACCGCAGGAAGACTTTGGTCCGAGATATACTACCCTTCGGGGTACAGTACACGTGAAGTTGATGCAGTATATGCAGCAGCTACAGTAGTGTTCAACGATAACGTATTCTCATCGGTTCGTGTAGAGCAGGAAATATTGTTATTAATCTCCTTACCTTCTCGAGAAATATATTTACTCTCCTTACCTTCTGTACAAAGAAAGAACTGATTTGCGGGAAATGTCTCGTGTACAAGCATGTTGTGGATTGGCCAAGGAAATTCAAAGGTCTGTAAAAGAAAAATTTAAATAACGTGAAAAGACCAGACAAGCTGTATAGGGTGAGAGGGCTAGATATTAACTGGCATTATGGATGCATCGGCTGAATAGGGTGTCATGGCTGTAGATTACATGGCATTATGGACGAATGGGCTGCATATAGGGTGTCATGGCTGGACATGAATCGGAATTATGGATGCATACAGTAGGGTGTGTCAGATCGGCCGTTGGTCGATGTTGCTACTGGACTATCGGCCATCAAGACTGCGATGCAGAGTTCAATTAAACAATTGTAACGCAAGAAATTCAGTCGAAGATAGTGGTTTAAAAGTGCCAACACTATCGTGACCTCTTGCTACAACCTACTTTTAAGCTCCTTCACAGGCAGATATTCCAATTAAATGACATTTATGTATGCAACTCAAAGAGATTACACACCCAGAGATTCACATGTCGCTTTGAGAATTTTTTTGGCCAAACAGAGTTTAGACTTAAGATTTGTTTGTTTATATGTTTGACAATAAAGCTTTACCGTGGCTTTCGTTCATGGCCTAAGTTGGCCTAATGTTAATGTTAGTGTATAACTGAGTAATACATTAAGCAACGTTCAATTTGAGACTCCATCATGTTCAGGCAACTTTGTAGCCGTGCTGACTGAAAATTTCGGATATCAGTTCAGAGATAAAATGTACTTGCCCGATCAGGCCTACTGTAAGAGCTGACAAGTTGCCCCGGGCAACTGTTAAGAGGTCGGGACCTGGGTGTTATTTGAATGACACTTATGAATAAATTTAACCAAGGAGAAAATTTATTCAAATCAAATGATGTCAATCGTTTACAACACAAAATTACAGAACACGATTTTGTCGCATGTCACAGATGCATAATCTAGATCCATAGCCTGAGAATATATTTGGTACAAAAACGTGCACTGTTTGAGACAGCAATACATAAACTTAGTAGGGAACGAAGAGGCAAAACAGTCCCCTATGACACTAAGTATACAGTGAAATTGTTTTCCCCAATTTTTGTTATTACTTCACACCTCTTACCTTTAACAAGGTTCCATCAATAAGATCCCAGTGCCTTACTGTACCATCCAAGGAGCAACTGACAACCTGTCAATGAACAGTCATGAGATATAAATGCATATCCAAGCAGCATTATAAATATTCATATATAATCTATGCTGCCATTATTTAGAAAGAAGAGATCATTAAACCAGTGAGTAGAGTCCAGCTTCCTGGTTCAAGCTCGCAAAAAATTCCCAGGTATGCCACAGAACTGACTAATGTAAGCTGACTAACAAGACTGCATTCTGTAGGTAGGTATACTGTCTCATCATCCAGGCAATAAGTCTTGAATGACTCACAGACTACACAACTGTATACAGTAATATGATTAACATCCATCTCCAATCAAGGCTGCAATTGTGTAGGTTTGCTACCTTATCATCCACGTGATACTGTAAGTCTTCATGAAATCACAGACTACTGCATACTGTACTATTTTATATATATATATACACATGATTAACATCCATCTCCAATCAAGACTGCACTGTATAGGTCGGTGGCAATAAGTATTGATTGATTCACAGACTATACTACTGTATACAGTAACATGATTAACATCATTTACAAAAAAGACTGCATTTAGAATCCTCTCCACCATTGATTCAAGATGACTTACTACAGTTGTTGTGTGTTCTTCCAGAAGGAAGGGATATGCTGCATATAACAATTATGTATTTTTGGAAAGTTCATTGAAAAGAAGAGGCTAGTAATGGAATATGTTTATTTCTGAACACTTGATAAGTTACCTGTACAGTAGCTTAGCTTATTAAATTTTAAACCATCAACTACCTGTAGCTTATTGTGAGGATTGGAATTCACATTAGTTACGACATCAGAATGGCCGTGAAGTTTCTGGATGCATTTCCCCGTAGAAACACTGTAGACTCTGATATGGTAGCTTACACAGACCAACAGATACCTGTGAAAAATAAAGCAATCGTTTTATAAGAATTCTAATCACTAATGTGAAGGAATTCACATTAGTTACGATATCAGATTGTTCCTGAAGTTTCTTGAAGCAGTTCCCAGTAGCAACACAGATGTGGTAGCTTATAAAAACCAACGTATCTGTGAAAAAATACAACTGGATGTAGTCTGTATATAGGCTAGGCCCAGGGCACTATTAGCCTATTTATTTTCTCCTGGGTGGCAGGCCTCGACAATGTTGCCCAACTTTGTTGCTAAAACTTGGACCAGTCATCTGAGGCCCAAACTAAGATTCGAACATGCATTTCTTAAACAGTACAGTACAGTACGACAATACTAGTTACTAAGGTACAGCGTACGTACCTATTCCACGAACACAATCCTAAGAATGTTACACGTGGTTCTTGAATATCCATATCCAAATAGGAGAAGTAAAATACGCTTCTTTTGAATAGATTTCTTATACAAAACTTACTTTGAATCAGCTGTGAAAGACGGTCTATTGCTCACCAAACAAGCGCCTCCCGTCACTATTTGTGTAGCACACATGCTTCCACTTCCAATGGACGCTGCCATTTTTGTTTTTATTTATGCATCTACGGTGCATGGCAGGGTTGCCAGTTTTCAAAAGAGCAAATATGCCAAATTGTATTTGATGCCGGCGGACATTAATTTCTCTAATCCGAAGTGATTCTTAACATGAAACATAGGGTATCTGCCTTGTTTACGATAAATGGAGGCAGTGATTG
>JAODAG010096653.1:0-15824 GCA_027574785.1 Orphnurgus asper
TGCGCATGTAGATATGCCCATGTAGATATGCGCATGTAGATATGCGCATGTAGATATGCGCATATAGGCACCACCACCACACCCCATCATCTGGTATTGGTAAAGCGCAGAACCTTCCTCCACGCCCCCCACTGATGCTAAATCTA
This sequence comes from Orphnurgus asper, assembly GCA_027574785.1. Lineage (NCBI taxonomy): Eukaryota > Metazoa > Echinodermata > Holothuroidea > Elasipodida > Deimatidae > Orphnurgus > Orphnurgus asper. The sequence goes on from JAODAG010096653.1 coordinate 147, forward strand.
GTGTAAAATTAAACAAAATATAATGTTTGAATATCATTTCAAACAATTTAAATAAGGAATCGTTAAACCAACTCATGAAGCCTGTTTAACTTTGACAAACTGAAGCAGTTAAGGACTCGTTCCCATCCTTTCACCAAGTTGATTTCGACACCATTTTTTTTTTACATCGGAAAGATTACCATGATTGTTAACAGTAATTTAAAGGTAAAGCAGACTGCGAGGTTTTACTTACCTTGCTTATGAGCCGCAGAGATACTCGCCGTGTCTTTGGAAGATCCTGCGGTTCCTCCACTCAACAAGACAACGATGATTCCTAAGGTTGGAACGTAAGCCATTTCTCTTTCAAACACTTAAAAACTTTAAAATTCAAGGATATTATTCTGTCAAAATCGATGTCTCTGGCTCTGGTAATTCCTCTCATGTGTTGCAGTTCGAATGAAAATATTTCTTTAATTTTGTTCTGTCAAACTTTTGTTCACAATTTACTGGAACAAAATTTCTCCTGAAGCTGGTGGTACCACCTTTAAAAAGTTTGTTTTAAAAAGAGTTCTCTTGGAGTGCTTTCTTTTTTATAAACACCATTTCCTTTGGTCGTCAAAATCACCGAAAGACGCTATTGGCTGATAACTCTCGCAACGTTACTTTATCGGTGTTCGATTGGCTAAAACGCCCCGCTTGAATATTCAAAACTACGAAAACTACGGACGGGTACGTCGTAAATATTTGAAAATATTTTGATTCATAACCGGTACTGGAGAGTAAATTACACGTCACACAAGGCTCTGTATCTGTGCTCGAGAGCGAGTAAAACGGGTGGGATCTTAGATTTACAACCTTTCGTTATTAATCATTACTTCTCCCGAAATTCATGTGTAAGAATACAGTACATGTTCGGGTTTGGCTACGCCCTACTACATTGCTCGTCGTGGGACTGTCTCTCTACGGCAGGGGTGGGCAACCTACGGTCCGGGGGCCACATGCGGCCCGCCGGTGATTTTTTTGCGGCCCGCGAGATGTCTCAAGAAAAAGAAAAAAAAAATCTATTTTACATCATCACAAAAAACGAGCTAGCTGCTTAGCATTTATGGGCACTAATGATGTTCCTCAACGTGCTTATCATCACCAATCACTTGTGATCAGCTATTCACAAACGTTTTGCAAATTGGTGTGACTTTTGATGACATAAGTTCACGTAACCATATTATTTACTCTGAGTTTGGTTTGTTGTCAGTGTTAGCGTGGAACGAACGGTGGAATTCCCCGTATTTTAGCAATACGCATAGTGGTGATAGTAATTAGTACTATAGCAGCTGCTATAAAATCTGGCTTTGAGTACGGAGGTGTTAATATTAAACAATATTGAATAATATTAATCATTACAATTTGAGTAAGCACACCTTGTTGTTTTAGAATGATGGAAACATCTCAATCCAAACGTCGCAATTAGGTGGAGAGTGAAAATCGGGGATTTAACGAGTCTTGGACTACATATTATTTCTTTGTTGAACATAATGGAAAACCACACTGCCTCTTGTGCGGCACCATTGTATCGGTATTCAAAGAGTACAATGTGAAACGCCACTATCACAGGCATCATAAGGATACCTACAAAGATCATCATGGCTCCTGAAATTAGGAACATGAAAATTACAGAACTCAAGAAAAAACTGGGGCAACAGAAAACATTTGGTTTCTTTCGCTTCAAGCTTCAAACGCTGCTGCTGTTTCTGCAAGTTATAGAGTACGGTAGCTCACCTAATTGCAACGGTGCTGCAAACCCTTTCAAGATGGAGAGTTTGCTAAGGAGTGTGTTCTTTTATGTGCCAATTCGGTGTGCCCTAAGCAAGAACATAAGTTCAAAGAAATAAGTTTGTCCAGAAAAACGGTGACGTCAAGAATCACGGAAATGTCTTCAGAAAGATTAAGTACACACATCTATTGCTTGAAAGTCCTCTGAATCAAAGGTTTGAAATCAACAGCAGGTCGTTGGTGCGTGCGGCCCAGTCAATTTTTCACTCCTTATATCTGGCCCAGTCATTCAAAAAGGTTGCCCATCCCTGCTCTACGGAGTCACGAGGTACATATTTCGTGGCACTACACTAGCACAATGAATCTCCCAGGTCTACTACAGTCTGGTCGAAAAAGGGGGGGTGGGTTGAGGCTGGAATCGGTGTTTTGATCTTGGTTTTTAAGAAAACCCTCCCAAGAAAGAACCTGGGATGTAAACCAAACAAACGGCAGCATATGCCACGTACGACTTCAAAAGCCAACTGACCGACTTCTCAGCCCCAATCCTATTTCGATTGGACTGCTAAGGCTAAGTATCACAGGGCGGGTGTAGTGCCACATAAAGTGTAGCGCATGGCTCTGTTGGAAGACATGCCCCACCATTAACCAGTGCGGGCCGTCCTTAACACAACAGATACTTCACATGATCTTAGACAAAGGCCGAGAAACGATCCTTCTTCTCAAAGACACAAGGCAACAGACTTACAGGTTATGTCGGCGCGAATTCAGAATAATACTTACGACTCCAAAAGCAGGGTACATTCCTTTATGATATGATCATGATTAGCATATAATTATTCAGTCATGATTCTTGTTTCTAAAAAGAACAATAGAACAGTGACGTCAACTATCCGCATATTCGACTGTGTGGGTAACCTCAAAATGTAAGACCCCACCCAAAAAAGAAACTCAGCGGGCAAGCTAGCCCGCGGCCCGCTACGTCGACAAATGCGGCCATCGAAGCCTTAAAGTGTGTTTTCAAAGATGGTACCGTATAATCTTTAAAATGGCCTAGAGAAATGAGGCCCTCCAATCCGTGGCCCTCTTCGTCACGTCACACTAACCTTTTAGGGCAATCTCCGAGTCACTTCCGGTGGTCGAATTTCCCCTTATAATAGTTCGAAAGATTACCGCGGAAAATACGGTACCAAATACAGCCAGCATCTTTAATTAAACCAAGTCAAACATGGCGATCGGCGTGCCCCACCCCCTCCCCCGATATGTACCACGCCAGGGCATCGAGAAACCCCCAACACGACAGCGTTATAATGCATGACCTTCCCCTGTACACACACACACACTCGTATCGAGCGATTTTCACACCGCCCCTTGAAACCCTGAATCGCAAAAGCTGATAAAACTTAATATGTAATAAATAAATTGGAAGTCGAAAGAAATAAGATTCCCACAACCGGACGATATGACTTTCATATTGCTGATAATGTGTTTCACCCCTTAAATTAAGGGGGGGACAGGGTTTTAAAGGAACATTCCCGTCAAGACATGTCAAACGCGTATGCTTCGTCAAATTATCGAGGAAAAAACGGAAGAATTTTAAAAAAGCAAAGTTTATTTTAGTTTTTATGCCACATGGAGATTTTTTTTTAATATGACTAATTGATGATAAATCTGATATCGATCCAGGATTAGAGCGACTCTATCCCCTGAAGAAAGAAAAACAAATAATAATAATAATAATAATTTTGGTGGCCGCAAGAATGGATATGAATGACGTGTAGTTATGTGATGTCTTTGTTTTAGCGTTCCATCAATCAAAACCAGCGGGGATAACGAACCTTCAAGTGTATTGTCGATTGATGTTCTGGCCTAATTTATGTTTGCGGCATTAATTGCAGATATATAGGCTACTTGGGGAGTTGGAGATGACGGTACCCTACATCGACCATCTTATTATGCAGAGTCTGTGGGGGAGTGGGAGGGGTGGATCACAGTACGGTGTCACTCGAGACTCTCTACAAGCTGTTACGCAAATTAAAATTTTCATTTTTATTCTTGGCCTGTACTTTGTACGACGTTGTCAAATAATTACCAAGCGACGTGGTGTTACAAGGACTGGGTAAACGTTACGACGATTTCTGGCTACTTTGGTGGGACTGTTCAGCCCTGAGAGCGGGGGCCCCGTTGGCACGATCCACGTTTGGATGGGTTTTTTTTTTTAAAAACCGAAAAAACCTCTAAATGTTAGAATTAATTATCACTCAGGTTTTAAACTTATATTCCGGTCCCATCATAATTAACAGATTTTGAGAATTTTTTTTTTCATTTCATAGACGTAAGCAGTCAGTCAGGTCCTCGTCCGTGATATGGCAAAGATGCACCATCAGACCAACCCCTCCCCCCTCCCCCCACCAGAAACAAATGAGACAATCCTATACCCCCTTAATAATTATACAAATTTTGCTATGATTTCTAAGAAGTTCAGTCAGCCTGACTGCACTGACGCATACCATGTATACCGGTAGTACGTTGAAGGACCGACGCTAGAGGGTGAATAAAGAGGTGAACAAGATTATTATCCACCAACAAATCAAGATTGAACATGCCAAAACTCAATCATTGTGTAACGTGCTATTATAAACATGTTGGTTGGTGTTTGATTGGTCCAGTGGGGGTTATCTCTCTGACATTATCCTTGTTTTTCCTTGTCAAAGATATAGAGAGCTCGTGGGACGGATGTTAGGCGTCATCCTGGTTGGGGTTTTTTCAGGAGAAAAAGCAACTTCTTGGAAACCACTCTGCAGTTTTTTACCTTTTAAAAAAAATTAGGTCCCCCCAACACCTTATCTAATGAAATCACAATTTACCGGCAAAGTATGATCTTCATCAACGATTTATTGATTTAGACCTCTTCGCTAGCTCAAAGGTAAAATACCTCGTTTGAACTAGAAAAAATCCAACTAAGATTAGAATATCTCCGTTCTAGTTATACTGCCATATGTTATTAACTAATGTCATATTAATGTGATATGTCTTGAGAATAATGAATCCGAATTTTTCAGATCTGAATAAGAGTAAAATTCGCGTCCAAACTAGTGCCAGCTAATTGTTTGAAATAACGCAACATACCGTACTACTTCAACGAGAAGGTCGGTCCATTTGGAGGAGGGGTTGGGGTTAGGAGGCCGGATCACATTATATGAAACAAAAACAAAACCAATGCCCCTTTAAAGGTGAGCGTTTTCGCCACCAATTCCCCCCCCCCCCTTTCTATTCGTTAATCCTTTCAGATTGCTAGACAATACAGGACCGTCCTGTCCTCATGACCGTCATGTCCTCATGACCGTCCTGTCCTAATGGCCGTCCTGTCCTAATAGCCGTCCTGTCCTCATGGCCGTCATGTCCTAATAGCTGTCCTATGTCTGTATAATTGGATACTTCTTCCTCCTCCTCGGGGCCGTCCTTCCATTTTCTTCACCAGGACCGTCCTGTCCTCATGACCGTCCTGTCCTCATGACCGTCCTGTCCTAATAGCCGTCTTATGTTTGTGTAATCGGATACTTCTTCTTCCTCCTCGGGGCCGTCCTTCCATTTTCTTCACCAGGACCGTCCTGTCCCCCTGACCGTCCTGTCCTCATGACCGCCGTGTCCTCATGACCGTCCTGTCCTCATGACCGTCCTGTCCTCATGACCGTCCTGTCCTAATAGCCGTCCTATGTTTGTATAATTGGATACGTCTTATTCTTCCTCCTCGGAGGCCGTCCTTCCATTTTCTTCACCAGGACCGTCCTGTCCTCCTGACCGTCCTGTCCTCGTGACCGTCATGTCCTCCTATTGGACGTCCTGTGTTTGAATAATTGGATCCTGTTCAGAGTGCTAGCAGCTTGGACACGGAGGGGTTTTCTTTTTATAAAACAGCGGCTGCGCAACTGTTTGATAACGAGTTGCCAACGGTAGCATATTTTATCAACACATTATGACCAGCGGAGTTGCTCTTTAAATTAAAAAGCTGACTCCGAAATGGAGAGTTCGTCTCGGTACAGAGGTTATAACGTAATCAATTTGGCACTCAAACAGAAAGACCATTTGATTATCAAATTAATCTGATAACCATTATAGGCCTAATACGGAAAATATATTGTTCCAAGAATTGTTCTTAACTTGTAGTAGTGCGGGGGGAAGCCTGGAGGTAGGTTTACGTGATTGACATGATGACATCATTATTACTAATGTCACTCAACCTCTCGAAGAGAAACCTAATACAATAATATTTACAGCATCATTTCCAGTTGAATTCCAATTTCCAACAACATGTTCTCTCGTTCAGACAATCTCCAGTATATAATCAAAACCACACTGGCCGGATTTTCGGGTGGACCAGCTTGGCATTGACCCCATGGACTAACCTACACTAAGGGCGACGACCCCCACATATTACTAACATCGATTGTATATTAAACAAATATGGTGAAAAGTTATCGGTTGTTTAATAAACAAAAATGAACAAAAATAAAAAGGTGATAATTAGGTCAAATTTGTCCTATTTTTTTCCATTTTATCCCCAAAATAAAAAGAACGCATTTTTGCAAAAGTATTTGGGTTGTTCTCATTTTGCCCGAATTCATCAATAATTTTTGCCCGATTTGGGGGGGGGGAGATGCCCCCTGCCCCCGCCTTGTACGCCTATGACATCATGTCATTGCCAATCTCTTAGACATCGACGACCGAATCAGACAGAATATTCCACTCGTCCACAACTCTCTAGGAGAAGAAATTCTTCCTGGTATTTAAATTAACCTATACATCGACCCTAATTCTTGAAGCTTGGAAACAGTGGCCTCTAGCTCTCCTGGACTTCAAACTCTTCAAACTTGTTATTAAAGATAATAAAATGTTCTCAATACCAATGCATGTACACCACTTTAAATCGCTTGAAATAAGATCACCACGAAGACGTCTGAGCTCAAGAGACTAGTTAAATTAAAATATGCTTCAAGTAGGGTACAGCAGTAGGGTACCTCGTTGTTCTGAAAACGTCAGGGAGGAGAAATTCACACCATTCTCATTTTCCGGTGAGAGACTTTTGGGGGAAATCAGTCTACCAAGTTTTGACAAGAAAGAAGTGACGTTTTAAGAGAACTCCGTCTCGGTCGGGTCTGTTAAGTGACGTCACCAATGGATGTCAAACATTATATCTGGCAGACGCGTTGTCAATAATATTGAGTGATGGATGGTAGATTGCGATCGCGAGTAGACGAATGTTAGAGGATGAATTCTTTGAAAAAATTGAAGGAAACAAATCACAAAAAAATGGTAACTCGTTGAGAAGACGAAATAATTATGTCAGCATGGAGGAAGAGAACGGAGGTTATAGAAAGATGTTCTAAATAGAAAGAGAAATTAGGAAGACATTTCGATTTCTTTTTCTTTGTACCGGTGCCTTCCCCGGCCCCACTTCCACCCAAAAACAGTTGGGGCCAAAAGCACCGGGCGACGTCATTGTTTCAGGAGGGGTGGGAGGGGGGCAATGTTGCAGGACGCCTCGCCACGTTCCTCTACTTGCAAGTAGAGGTTACCAACAGCAAGTCGGAATCAATAATATTCCGTGTAAAAATCTTGTTACTATTGTGTTTTTTTTTAGGGGTTGGGGAGGCTGCAAAAGTTACGACCGTTCTGCAGGTTTACGACTGTTTGCCAACATACGGTATCTCGCCGTGACCCGTCAAACTAATATTTGATCTACGTTTACGACGTAACGTCGTAAGAATCCCCGTATATTTTCATCACCCAGTTACCTTATCAGCAACGTGTTTATTTGTTACTTTCATGTTCCAAGACGTTATAAATAATAAATAAATACTTAACAAACTTAAAGTATTCCCCCCTCTCTCTCTCTCCCTCTCTCTTTGAGTTATAACCTGGTACCGTACCGTATGAATTGATGTGCCTATATTTTTTAAGTGACAGGGGGAGGGTGGTGACTCATACCAAGAGGGACATGGAATCTTCTTCCCAGGCTGTGTATGTCACACCCTGAGCCCACTAGTCTTTGTTTCGACCATCTTGTCCTATACCACTATACTACTGGGTCAATTCTGGCCTCCTGTTCAATCCACACGTCCTGACGCCTGAAGCTGAGTATAGGCTACTAATACTATGCAGGAACCCGCATTGAAACATGAAGTTCACTAATCATGGTGGAGTAAGTACAACGTGATAACGTTACAACCGCTTGATCAGAGGTCGCAGCGACACGAGGACGGTTCTATTATGTCAGACTGGGCCGGACAACTGGGAGATAAATGCCAACAAAACCAACGCATAATTATGTTACACATACCACTTAACTCTGGATACGGGGGAGGGGATAATGATGCAGGACCCATCCCTGTATAGAGAGTATCATCAACTCGGGTGCTGAAAATGGTGCCGTTGTTTGGTTACCCGAGCCCGGGTTTCTTTCTTGGTCGGAGTGAGAAGGCTCTCTTTTTTCCTCCTTTTCTTCTTCTTCTTCTTCTTCTTAAAATGGAGCTATTTTACCTGAGTGTCTTGAAATCCTTTGAATCCATTCCACCGGGGAGCAGCAGACTATTAGCATGCAGCGGGCTGATTGATCCAGCCGTGACCGACTTTCCAAGTTTACTGGGTGTTCCGTCTGACCCCGGCGGACTCTTCGCCGTTTCAGTCACGTCCCGGTCGTTCTTTGACCTTTTTTCAATTATCGCTATTTACATTTCCGCCTTCATAAAAAAAAGAAAAAAAATTCTCTGCAGGATTTAACCTGAAACTTTCAAGAGGGAAAACGTTAGACAGAGTAAACCAAACATATCGATCGGAATTTAATTTGACTTTTTATTTTCATAGCTAACTATTCGACATGCGCAGTACGGTAACTACTTGACATGCGCAGTAATGACTATTTCCATACCACGACAACTGTTATAGCAAAATGCTGACTAAGGACTTTTGTTTTAGAACTGAACAAAAAGGAATGTGGAGGCTCCTCCTCTGGCCCCTCCCATATCTTCTCACTCATGCTTATTCACAGTTAGCCTAACAATCCTCGACTTGGCAACTTTAATATACTAAAGTGTGGGCCTGTTAAGGATTGATAGCTGCTTTAATTTTCGTGTAGATCTCGTTGATAGCGAGATTTTGGTAAAAGTGAATACACAGTATGGAGGTTGGCGCACATGACGTAGATTCACAAGAAAGTAAATATATCCATGAAAGGTTTGTTTGTGGTAATGAATGCTACATGTGTGACGCTGTACAATTGTGTCGTGGTACCTTAAATTAAGCTGCGAAATATTATACAGACTGACGGACGAATAGACAATATTTAAACAACAACTAAATCAATATTTATTTTGCTTACTATTTTTATCGATTGAATTATTTGTCCGTCCGTCCGACCAATCCGTTCCAAACGATACGGTATCGCTTACAGTTTGCTGTTTTATGGTCGAATACTGTAGGCTGTATCATTTCCCTTCTAAAAGGAGGAGTCTTGTTCAATGGATAGGCCTACGTAGGCTATGGGCGTACGCCAACAGCAATACGTTAGGCTAGGAAACATCGTACATTCCAACTAGATTTCGCAATCGTACAGAAACGTTATTGCGCTATGCTTACCATTAAACTTACCGGTCCTAGCACGTTCTGCATCTATCTACAGGCTCGCCACCGTGTGGCCTATGGTTTATGGATGCTCTGTCAGCACGAGAGTCGCATCATTGTTAACAGCTCGTCGAATTTAGGACGAGTCGTTTTCTTCATTCAAAAGAGTTGATACCCGTTGTAAGTTTCTTTTTGCGCTAATTTGCGCTAAGCCCAATCTCTGCCACCTGGACGTTAGAATGATCAGTTAGCAGGCTAGGAATTGCTCCTAGAATTCGGCATATGCATTCGAGAATCGGTTAAACATCGTCTGCATCCATGTTCTCAGTGCACCAATTCATCCAATGTGTGTACAGCGTAGATACGTGTGTAATTGTGTTATTATTATAATCCGTTCGACCTGGTCGCCATATTTAAAGATATCTGTAATCGAATTACAGATATCTTTAATTCGACTTAGAGATATCTTTAATGTCTTTAATATCGTTTAATGTCCGCGGGTACATGAAGGTCTTTTCATATCAGATTCGCGGTCTTTTTTTTATGAACGGTACATCGCCGCGAGGAACCGCTAAAGTAAACTTACAACCACCGCATATCTTCCGCAGTGTTTACACTCGACGTGCCAGTCGCGGAAAATGTTTTCGTAAGTTACGATTGTTAACAAATTTATTTGATACCGGGGTAAGTGCCAGCATATTTGAGGCTATTTCGGGGATCGCAGATATGCTGACAGTTGTCTGCATCTATTTCAGTAACGCAGTTCATTCTAGCCGATTCATATCACCATCCTTAGAACGAATAGGCCTTGGCTATATGTATGTAACGCCAAAACGGACATTAATTTGTCTAAAACTCATGTGGCAATAAAGTCATAAACGTTAAATATGTCGTTATTTGACAACTTCATCAATGCCACACAGTGACCGACGCATTTATTTTTATTATGCGGTTCAGATATCGCCACATAACTACCGCCGTTTGGGACAATAATCCTACGTCATACACTCGTTCTGTCTTTCACGAGGGATTGTTAGCGTGGATGTTAAATGCAAATAGCCTTCAAATCCACGCATGCTCGTTGCTTTGGCCCCGCCCTTATCTACTCTTAACCTTAACCTTAACCAGAATGGCGTGCTACGTCAATGAAAGGCATCTCTGCACTTTCTCTTACGATACAGTTATAGTTATAGTTACGTAATGTACCGTACCGTACTTGAACATTTGACAGGCTTACACAATAGTAAATACTTAGGATTGTAGCGCTAAACCTAACCACCGAAAGGAGTTGATGTGATCGGGACAGGGATGAATTACATCAGAAAGAAATCAACCGATTAGCAATTTTTGGCAGATTTTAGCATATTTATTGGCTTAGTATCCTTACATTTAAACTGCATAACCGAAGGCGGAAATAATTGCCTTTTTAAATAAGTATGCCATTAAATCCTCTGCATCAGCGGAATCTTGAATAATTGCGTTTCAATATAAATATTTAACGTTAATTAAAGTTAATTAAACACAATATAACCTGCTTCTTTGTAACTTTCTTCTCTCAGCGATGACATTGATCACGGATTTTTATCGACCCACGATTCAGGTAAAAGAGCGATGAGTCACTTCAAGTGAATGTGTACCACATATTTGGATACATCTTTCCTGCCAATTCTGGTCACCGAGATCTTCATCGAAAATATAAAAATAATGTTTTGTCCGTTACACGTATCTAATCACTTACTCAACGATAAACATTGGTGGACCTAAAACTAAAGTCTTTGACGCTAATATTTATTATTAATTATTTATTATTAATTATGTATTAATGATTAGTTATTTAGTCCACAATGTATTCTGACAACGCAATCCTGGTGGAAGGTAGCTGTAATCAAAATGTATTTGTTTAACAGTTTGTTATGATGGCTTTATGTTTGTTGTGATTTACAAACAAACAAAAAATATTTAAATTATGGCATGAATTGAATTTTATCAATTGGATGCAGACCACAAAACAGATTGAAACAACATCAGCAACCGAGTAAACTGTAAACTACAGGCTTGACAGCAGAAGCTAAACCCTGCCTGTATCTCTCAGGCCTAGCAGCAGCTCATAACTACAGGCCCGGTGGCAACAGCATCTCAACTGTTTGTGTCTCTCAGGTCTAGCAGCAGCTCATAACTACAGGCCTGGCATAGCAGTATCTCATATCTACAGGCCTGGTAGTAGAAGCTTATCCCTGTCTGTATCTCTCAGGCCTAGCATGCAATAGCTCATAACTACAGGCCTGGCAACAGCATCTCAAATGTTTGTTAGCAGACTGGTCATAAATACATGCAAGGTCCAAGGTCTTGCAGGTCTAGCAGCAGCTCATAACTACATGCCTGGCAGCAGTATCTCATATCTACAGGCCTGGCAGCAGAAGCTTATCCCTGTCTGTATCTCTCAGGCCTAGCATGCAGCAGCTCATAACTACAGGCCTGGCAACAGCATCTCAAATGTTTGTGTCTTGCAGGTCTAGCAGCAGCTCATAACTACATGCCTGGCATCAGCAGCTCATATCTACAGGCCTGGCAGCAGCAAGTCATATCTACTGGCCAACTGTCGAGTAGCCGCCGAACTGTCTGTACCTTAGCTGTTTATATGCATGGAAGCTGTGGCTATATTGTATGCATGTATAGGCCTTGTAGCAGATCTTATCTACTGAGGGTCGTGGTGGGGAAGTGGTGGAATTTCCTTTCACCTCATTGAATGAATATTTTCGCAATAATCAAGCCCTTCCCTTCCCCCTCCCAGCTCGTTCCATCGTGCAGACGTCCCAGATGTGGATTAAAACGAACGGAATATATATCCCACGTAACACGTCACAGTGCGTGACAATTTCCTCTTTCGTTGGTTGTGTTATGATTGACACAAGTGACATCGCTCGTAAAAAATTATCTCCTCCTACTGTTTGAAAAATTCAACGGAAACACGTTCTGTTATTAAACGTATAAGGAAAAAAACGTTCGTTTCAATAAATCTATGCGAAATGACCCGTTGTTGATTTGCTCAAACGTAGACCTGACGAATACATTTTAAACATGATCATCGGACCTAACCTGTCAGTTGTCTATGCATGTGATACTTACATCTAGGCACGTTTGGCTGCAAGATAAACTGCCTGCAAACCTTCTCAAACTTAAGACAATGTTTTCACATTTCTTAGAATCTCTGACACTGGCAATAATAATACTCGAATGATTTAGTTGTCTACAGTGAAAGAGCACAGATTGTCACTGACACGTGATGTTCAGTCATCAATGAACAAATTGTATCCATGGATGTATATATATATATATATATATATAACATGACTGCCTCATCAACTTGAACATTGAACGTCCAAAAGAGAAGCCGCTTGTTAGAGCCGGTGTTCATCCACGGCGGTCAACACGCGGACTGGGTTTCTTTATGAGACTTCTTAACCCTTACTATAGGCCTATACTACACTAAACCACCATGATCAGGTTTGTTTATTAGACTTACTAACCCTTACTATAGGCCTGTACTACACTAAACCACCATGATCAGGTTTGTTTATGAGACTTCCTAACCCTTACTATACTAACCTAACTATCATGATCGGGTTTCATTAAGAGGCTTCCTAACCCTTACTGTACTAAGCTGAACCATCATGATCAGGTTTCTTTATGAGCCTAAGAGGCTTCCTAAGAGGCTTCCCTTACCGTACTAAGCTAAACCATCATGGTTAGATTTCTGTATGGGCATATGAGGCTTCCTAACCCTTACTCTACTAAACTAACCATCATGATCAGGTTTCATTACGAACCGTAAGAGGCTTCCTAACCCTTACTGTACTAAGCTTAAACCATCATGATCAGGTTTCATTCGAGCCTATGGCCTCCTAACCTGTACTATACTATAGAAAAATGTAAGAAACTGAATGACGCCGTGCCGAGTGTCATATAATTTGAACGCTTTTAAAAGTAGTTAATTTAGTAGGCACTGAATTTCGTTAAGTGAAAGTAGTGACGTTAACGATACGCTTAATTTAGCCATTCTCCACACAGTTTAATACATCTCAAGGCCTGAAAAAAGGTAAATTCTCTTAAATCAACAAAGCAGTTTTGTCAATGACAACTATATACTCAACCAAAACATAATTTGGTTGGGTATCTAGGAAATCCAGAATCGAAGGATTTAGAGCTAGTTATGTATGCAAATCAGATGATTTCTTTAACAATTATCTTGTTTACCCGCATAATCTAGCCTATCGTTATAAAGCCTACGTTAACGCTAGCCTACACCGTTACGTAACAAACATACCTCATAATGAAATCTCTGAGTAGAAGTGAATCCATTTGTTGTGGATCCACCACAGACCTGAGGGTACTTATAGCCTCTAAAGATACTCCTTCTTTCCTTCCTTCTTGTTTACTTTGACCTACTTTATCTTTATCGCAAAGTAGTAGCCTAGTATGTAGGAATCAACCTTTCAACTTCGTACAATACACTGTGCAGAGTGTGTGGGCAGTATAGTGTGTAGTACGGTATTGTATTACAATCTGTAAACATTGAGTTTGAAGCACACTGCAAAAAGCGGTTTGTAAAATAAAGTAGATGGCGCCCTTCCGAGGAACGGCTCAAATCTCATGCGGAATAATTCCATGGCGTGCCAATAAGACAAAAAATAATAATAAAAAAAACGGAGCTCGTTCTGTCAAATGGCGAATTTTCAAATGATCGTACCTTTTGGTACAAATTTCGTCCAAAAAATGACTAATTTTGAGGAAAATTCTGATATTTTTCAAATTACTGTCATACATAGGCCCATATGTCATGCTAAATTGATGTATATATGTCTCAAGGATACAAAAATGGATAGGGCTTCACAAAAACATATTCATGGATGGAGCTAGATTTGGGGGGTGGGGCAGTTTTGGGTTTTTTTTATGTAAACAAATACTAATTAGCATAATTATTAAAATTTCGTACATAAAGACCCCCCAAACAATATATATCAAATGAAAGATAATTCTGTTAGCTACACATAGACACCAATTCGTTTCAAATGTACCGGTATACAAAACGGTACCACCGTGTGGACAAGCGTTTTAACAGCTATAGGCCTATTTCCTGTATTATTATTTTTTGTATGTGTGTATGTCTTAAGCTAGTGTTATGTTATACATCCAGAGACAAGGGGCGCAGCGATTTGGTCATATTCTGCAAATCTCAGAGTAGATCAGCAAATAATGCCGAATTAAACAATTTGCCGTCAACAATAGGTTTTATATCATGATACTGGACCCAAAAAGCTCGAACATTTTCGCCGAGCTTCGAGCGAAGTGTTTATCTACCCACCCGCGGCGGTAATTCTGTTCTCGCAAAAATCATAATTCAGAGGCCGACCCAGAATGATAATTTTTGTTATGGTGTGGGCGGGAGAGGGGGAAGGGGGGTTATCGTCGCGTCATCTGTAACGATTTTCGGCCTTTTGGTTAATATCGCGTATATAACATCCGAGGTGGTGAGGGCGACCCGCACCGGTTTAAAGGTGGGCTATCCTCCAACAGAGACATGGGCTACACATTACGTAGCACCATCATGACACTGGCCCGGATCTTTACAGTGCGACCGAAACAGGGTTTTTTTGGGGGGGGGAGGGAGGGCTGGGAAACATGGTTCAGTTGGCATCTGTTGCCGTTGTTTGGTTAAGAGATCAAGTTCTATCTACCGGGGAGGTTATCCGGGGGAGGTTAACCGTTCTATAAACATTTTACTGACGTTTATTTTGGGTCGGGACCGTCTCTGTCCGGGTTAGGTCGTCTGATTATATAGGCTACATTGGTATGGTGATGTAGCCTTGGTCCTTGTGGGGAACTGCCGGGGCATAACCAAAAGAGGGAGATCACATTGACTACCCAGAAACTACTTTATTTCAACTTGTCATTATTTCTCCCAACATTGGATCATTAATTTTTTTCCTTTATTTGAGAGATATAATGGAAGAATTTGTTAAAACTTTCCAGTATGTTTTGTTCAATTATATCAGAGCTATATTTAAAACTACATCTGCCGAAGCATTCTCTCTATTGTAATAATTATGTTTTTGTACAAAGAAGTAATTTTTGGCCATTCTGAGTGCTTCTATGTTGTTCGGCAGCATCATATTTACGAGAAACCAACCCATCTGCTATTTGAAGGGGAGAGAAACAATTTCACGAGAAGTTCCAACCATCTCGGAAGAAAAACAAACTCTGCCATATGATTATGCCCTCTTGCTTTAAATTTATACACTCAAACTCGGACCG
>JAODAG010096764.1:0-13538 GCA_027574785.1 Orphnurgus asper
CAACACATATGACAGTCAACTAGGCTAATCGCAATCATTCAACAATAGCTGTATATATATAGCAGCTCCTAATCCTAGACCAGGGAGCAGCCACTGAACTGGTCATACAGTAAATTCTCTTCCATCGATAATCACGATACTGACACAGACATGATCAGGTCTGCTGATGCACAGAGTTACTTTTTGTAGGGGGAAAGCGGCGGACTACTTTCGTTTTGTACGGTATGTGGGCTATATTTATCCTCTGTTATTTGGCACAGTTTAGCAAAGTGTTTAATGTTCTGGAAGTATTATGTTTGACCATCTGTAGGCAGCTGGGAATTGATGCCATAAGCAGACTTGGATCGATTGGATAAGAGAATTCCTCATGTAGTTAATTCCTGTAACCGTGCTTCTACTTGTTTTCTTTTGTATCACTGTCCAGTACATGTATTGTGCAAACGTAGCAATTGGACGATATCGTTGATACCAGTGGCGGATCCAGGATTTTCCGGAGGAGCGGCGGAAGTGGAGGGGGGGGGGTTATTATTGGGAAGGGGACCGTTCGGAATGTCGCCGGTTACTGGTGCGTGGCTATGCATACTAAAGGCATCACATAATTACAGCTAAAATGAAGGGGGAGTCCGGTCCCCGAATCACCCAGCAAAGCATGATCCGAGCTCGGAAATCAAACGGGGAAACATATGGGCCTAATATACCTCGGCGGAAACCATCGCGACACTGACGCACCGCCTTCCCAGCCCCAACCCCCCATTCATAGGACTGTATTATGCTTGGAGATCATTAGGCTAGTGTCTAGTGCTACGTACGGTAATGTGTATCCCTAGAATAGACCATGCATGGTACTTCGATCTTACATGATCTGAACGGTACAGGTACCCTGCTCCGGATACTGTCGTTTGTTGTAGTATATAATTATACATTATATAAACACACACCATACTACCATTAATAGTTACAAACTGTATCATCTAACAACCTAGTTAATTCTAAAAAATACAAAAGCAGGAAATGGCGACCAGTTTTTGTTGTTGCTAACATGCACATTGTATGTGTGTAGGTGGTTTCTTTAATTTGCTGAATCAAGTCCGCGTACAAAGCAGCTACGACCAAGTGTGAGTTAGCGTTACATAAAAAATATCATGAAATTGTGGTCGCGGAAAAATCGTAATCACGACCATGGTCTTTGAATTAGACCCGAAATGTTATCTAAATAGTTGTAATAGTTTTGAAACCCCGAGGCTACTATTTGCCAAAGTCATGCATATCGGTTGTGGTATAGGATGATATGCATACCGTAGATCAATGAGCTAAGTGCTATTGTAGGAGTCTGGTCTCAACGTCTTAGGTCGATATCAAAAATGGCGGTCAGGCGGTTAAAAATAATTGTTACCGGACGTCATAGTAACTGGTGATTGGTCCGATCGGCTGGATACCATTAAGTTTAGTTTATTATATTACTGGTTAGGATTAGTTTCTTATATTAAGGGTTAGGATTAGTTTATTATCGTAGGGTTAAGAATTAGTTTATCATAATATTAATGTTTAGGAATAGTTTATTATAAGGATTAGGAATAGTTTAATATATGATTAAAGGTTAGGATGAATTTATTATATTAATGGTTAGGATCAGTTTATTATATTGTAACCGGGATTCCAGGAACAAGCCGGCGACAGTTCGGCGGTCACGTGACTTCCGAAGACCATCAGTCGAACAAAAGCCCGCAGCGCCAGCTCGGGGACCGGAGATTCGAACAAAGGCTAGGCCGTAAAGATCGCTTCTCCAAAGGAAACAACTCCGAAAACACGCGCGACTTCTACTTAAAGGAACATTAGCATAAATAAATGACTACTAATCCGCGTTTACACGTATAACACATAAATCCATCACTAGAGTTAAACACGGCTTTAAAAAATCGCTAGGCGCGCTCCGTTACAATATTAAGGGTTAGGAAGCCTCGTAAGAAACCGTGTCCGTGTTGTGGTCGTGGATGGACACGGACCTTTGTCCAGAGGCCTAACTAGACAGGCATGTGCCCATCTATCCCATGGTAGGGATAGGGAGGGTTGCAACCAAGAATCCCAATAGGATACAATATAGGTTACAAAGACCAGAAGGACCAGGGTGAGTAAAATAAAATAACAGTAAGTAGATCGACCCCTGGGAGAAGTGAAAGAGCAAGACAGGAGAGAGATTGAGAGAGAGCGGATGACAACTGGCTCAGATGCCGTCTGGTGAAGCCTAGGACGTCCGAGTGACAGGGGGCTAATTAGCGGGTGGTAGGTGGGGGATGGGTGAATCGGTATGAAGGATGCCGTGCTGTTCGATTTTTCTTTTGGATCCATAGGCCTGTAACAATGAATGCCGAATTGAAGGCAACCGATTGAGTCAACGGAAACTCGAAATGTGTGTGTGGAGGCTGAAATGTTTTTCTGTAATTTAAATCAGAAAAAGACACACCGAAATAGCAGTATACCTGACAACGATCCCTTTCGTATAGAAATTGTAGGAGTCCGAGAAATTCAGGGTAATGTTCAGACTGAACAATAATACGAGTAGGCCTACTTGCCATGATGACCTAATTCCGTGAACCGTAAGGTGAAAGTCAAGTTTTAAAAGTTGATAATACCATTGACATGTGCATGTGTTTCTGATTGCCAGTGCCAATGTAATTATCACCGAGTTACTTTCAACCTCCGCCAAAGAAAAGATGGAATCACTCGGTAAAATATACGAGTGCATTCAATCGTAAGAACAAGTAAGAACTGTACCATGAACTTGCGCATCCGGGGCAGTTGGATCGACGCCATATTGTGGAGGTACTACATGTTTCAATGTCATACGCAGTTCAACATGTAACTCGTCGTAGTTCGGTTTCTTCCGCAGAATGGGAGGAGGAGTTCTATATAAGTTGACGAAATGCTCCCGGAGAGCGTTAACAATATCCAAGCTAGAGGGTTAATGTTTCTTTACATTCGTACGGTACGTACCCAAATGTACACACCGAAAGTGGTCACGTTTAGAGCTGAACAGAAAATCGTGTCATCGTGTACTGTATTGTCTGTATTTTTTAATGTATTAGTTTACTCCGCGTTAAATCTCCCTGGGCTGTACATTCACCACTACATGTGGTAAATTTGTTAATGTCACCATGTTTGTCACTAGACGTGGGACCCAGGGGTTGGCCTTAGGTGTCGTGATGGGGGTCCAGGGGACGGGATTCAGCGATTTCACACTATTTTGGACACAAAAATGAAATAAATAAATGGGGAATGACTCATGGAATGTGAGATTTTTTCATGAGGAAAGTAATGACATAATTTCGACCAGAACTACCTAATTTGACGTCATAGGATGGGCAGAGGGGGTAGGATTGGGATCAGTGGGGACAAAGAAAACGATTTCCCGCCGGTCAAAAACATTTTAACCTGGGTTTTTGCTAAAAGTGACCAACTATAGCATAAAATAAGGAAGCGAAAGAATAATGGGTAAAAACAACTAATGTATCCTTTCACCCGACCCCCTTCATCCTATGCGTGTGCCATTCTCGGATATGCTCGTACGAGCAAACGGTACATGTGTCCAGTCATCTTTCCCAGTCACTAGGCATCTGTCTGATACACAAACACTATATAATACTTAGGCCTATATAGTTATAATATAAAATATCACTTAGAATCTCATATTTACATCAATTTCACGATGCGGCTAATTGATGGTTATACTTCCGTCCTCTTAATGTATTTTTTGTTATTATTAATTAGTGAGTATCTTCATGTCATGTCACATTGTCTTTGAGTATTAAGTACAACATTAACCTTCTTCAGTTGAATAATTTCGAGGGTATTCATCACGAACCAAGGTAATAAAAGTTATTTCAACGATCTTCTACCTCTGTTCAAAGGTAAAACTATGCACCCCCTCAAAAAAAAATTCTCGCAAAACGTAGTAAAAAGCGAAGGTCCGTTGAACCTTCTGCGATGACGTCACACCTCAACACTGTATGGATGTTTAATACACAAAATGTTCTTCACCAGTTTTGAAATAAAATTTCATCATTGTATTAGTTTCAATTTAAAAAACATAAAATATTCCAATTGCAAAGCTGTGCGTAATTTGTTATTTACAGCCAAGGTTTTTTTTATTATTATTTTATTACTGGAAAGATATTTTTTTATTGCAATGGTGGTCGATATTCTTGACAAAAGTAGTGGCATAATACAGAAGACTTTTATTACAAAATCAGTGGCCTATACAATTTATGCGGTACTTTCTACAAACCCTTTGTAGCATTGTCGCGTCATTCTATTCTAAAAATAGACATATATATTCGTAAGATAGCATTAATGATCGTAGGTACAAATGGCATTTAACGACGAAAACCGCCTCATCATTGAGTAATAATGTCATGTGATTCCTGCTTACCAATTGAACAACAGGAAAACTTTGTTAGATAGACACACCATATTGTATGATAAAATGGATGACGATTTTTATAAAGGGTAGGGGTGTGATATAGGTCTAATAGATGTAACAATTAAATGTTTTGCTTCAGGTTGAACAACTGTATTTATCTATGACGTCATCGTGACTGTAACTATCACCATGTGAGAGGTGATATGTAAATGAAACTGGATGCTTATCAATGTGCAGATCAATGCGGCGAGGTTCGTTACAGACTAACTACGGTACCGATATGTTATTATGTAACTTTAACTTGTTCTGATTTTCTAAGACGTAAATGTCTGGAAGCGATCGCCACCATGTCCCCGTGAAGCCGGAAGTTTTTAAAAGTAGGGTTTGTAAGTGAGGGAGAGGATAGGGGGGCATATTACGTACTTTACAGAGATGCGCCCAGCTGCAGTCATTGACTATTGTGTAACAAATGACAATCATGATGATGTAATTGAACGGAAATCCTCTCTGTAATGATTATGACAGAGCGCCCTCTGTTTAATTTTTTATTTCGCCTGTGTTCTTTGTGTTGCGGTAATGGACATGGACGACCTTCACTGGCCAATACGAAGGTTGAATAGACTTGAGATGAGATTTTAAGTTTAGCTGTGTTCGTTTTGATTCCGCTCGGTTCGATTTTTTCTTTTTTTATAAATGTAGTTTTGAGAAGACGATGTTAATTATAACCTTTGTTTTTTGCGTTTTCTTATTTTACATTAATCCTTTGAACGTTCTGTTATATTGTTTAATTGAAGTATTTTTTACATTCTATATTTCATTTATCCCTTGTACGTTTGAATTTGTTCTGTTTTCGTTAATCTTTATTTTATATATCATTTACATTTAACTGCTGTTTTTATGTTTAACTTCATTATTACATATTCCATGTACGTCAGTTTTATTTTGTTTTCCTTTATTTGTATTGTGTTTAATTTCGTTTTCATTTATCCTTTGTGTGCATTTATGTTTAAGTTTTTTCGTTTTCATTGATTAGACGGTTTGCTTTCTTTTGTTTGTATCAACATATTTATTGTTTAATATATATATTTATATTATTTCGGTGTTGGCCACCCATCAAATTAAAGTAAATCACAGTTCATCATCAGTTATAGCAATATTATGCAATAATCTAACTTGTGTTATGCTTCCACCACCGAGGGGTGCTTTATAGCTGACCACGTGTAAAAAACACCTGTCCGTATAAGACGAGTCTCCTCCAGAAGGTGAGGTTGCTGCTGAGATGAGGTATGAACAAATGGAACGTCGAGAGCAGCAGGGACGAATATCTAAAAATTGGCTGTGGAGGTGGTGGGTATTAGAGGGCGCTGTTTGAAGTAATTGGCTTCGTTGGCTTCGGTGACGGTAACGCATGTTTTTTGGAAGTGAACGGAACCAGTCCAACCAGAGTTCTATCATCCAGACCAGAAGGGGAGGGGGGGGGGGACTCCACGTTATCAAACTCGATTGCTTTTTGTTCAAATCACTCTCGAACGAATATTGTACGGGCGCCACCACATTTACAATTGGTCCAAAATGGTCAAGTTATCATTGTTATCATGTTTGTATTTGATTCTTTTCAACTCAGAAATGAGGACGCTGAGTGCCTAAAAGGTCCCTTTTTTTAAAACGATTTAAGAATATTTAAAGAATAAATGTACATGCCCCATAACCATCCCAAGATAGAACCTCAGGGGATTAAAAAAAACCTAACGAATTAATTCAAACTAACACACTTTCCAGTCCCAGAACTTTTTTCGATGGGACATGAAAATTATTTGGCGAGTGTAGTGCTACGTAATGTTGTAGCTCATGGCTCTGTTAGAGGGTAGCCCCGCCATTAACCAGGCGAGGTCCTGCGTCCTTAACTAACACTACAGATATACTTCACATGATAATATTAGCCAAAAATGCCGAAATCATCACGACCGGGCGAGTTGTGGCACTACATGATGCGCAGCGCATGACTCTGAAGGAGGATGTTTGCAGGTCGTCCTTAATACCGTACTGCTTGTTTTGTGATAAAGTCACCCAAGAATAAACACCCCAGAGACTCCAACTATACTACACATGATCATAATCCAAAACCCCGAGAAACGATCGTCCGAAAAGAGTTGCATCATGTTGTAAACGATCCGTACGTTTAATGTAAAAACAATGCGGCGAAGGGAAGATTCGCTCGATTGTTTGTTTCCACGGAGATTGACACACGGAGCAGAACGGAATAAAGGTTTATCACGAAACTGCATCTCATTGATTTTTGAAGATTGATAAAAAACTTATTGCTTATTGCCGGAAGTAAAAATCATCCACTATTATACAAAAAAACATCCACCTCTCGTCGAATGGTCTATGCCGGTTGTGAAGAACATTTGACCAAATGTCTGTAATAGAATACGTAAATCGTCTGAGAGTGTTATATACATAAAACGGGGCCGTTAATGTTAATTTTCTGGTATCCAGGGAATCCCTCGAACGGTTGCCTGTATAATATTAGCTTCATATCTTCAGAGGTATCAGAAGACGTTCATGTTCGTGAAAAATGGGGCAAATCATGTCGTTTAAAGTATCTGCCTCTGATGTTACGAAGGATGAATCGAATCGTAAAACAGTCAGCGGTATTCTACGACAATTTGCCGATGAAACCACCGCCCATGGAATTCCTCGACTAATTGATCGCCCGAGGTTCATTTCAAAGTTGTTTTGGTTCGTTTTGGTCGTCGTCGCGTTTGGAGTCTTCCTTTTGCAAACGTCTGAGCTTTTGAAAAAATACTACGATTTTAATACAAAGGTTAATTTGATAAACAGCCAATCGGTGGAATTTCCAGCGGTCACGGTTTGTAATCTGAACAGAATGAGAAGCTCATTGTTGGTAAGTGAATAATATAATTTTTACGTATCATGTTTCATTATTTGTAAGAATGATGAAGAATATAATAGTGCAGTACTTCAAAACATGTCTTATAAAACAATAACAATGACGGTCACAAAATGTATTGTACACGTGTACAGGTATGTTACTTTCAGCTAAAGATAGCGGTTTGGTATGTTCGTTCCTCCTTTCGCTAAGATTATGTGTAGTCTATAGTATTCGTGGTGTTGAGGGCGTGGCACTATACACTCCCCCAAATGATTGGCCTAAGCATCCGAATGAAATAGGACTGGGGTTTTTCTCAGATACATCCGTCGAAACACTTGAAACTCAATATGATCAAATCATGATCTTTGGGGGGTTCGATTGTTAGGAGAAACTTATATCCCTACATACGCAAGAGCCATGTTTTATTTAAAGGGAATAATAACATGTAATATTACGTCAGTTAGAGCATACGATATTGACTAATTTTAAAAGGCACTGTCATGTGTGGAGAATATTTTGTTAAAGGAGAATTACAGTCATCATCTATCTTTCCTGATATGCTTCAGTAAGTTGTAACTACTACAAAACAATAAATAAATTGTCCAATTGAATTCATTTAACGTGTCTCTCGCCTTGGCTTAGTCTTCACAGAATCGGTACGATATGCCTATATGGCTACGATATACTATACTGTTTTGTTATGATGATGGCTAACATAATTAGCTGAGCGTTTCGTCAAACGTACTGCTCGGCCCATCCGTGCATGTAGTACTCCTACTTTGACTGTCACGTGATATCCTTTCAAACTTGTCAAAAGGGGCATAATCTTTTAGTTTAAAATCGTCGCGTGCTTCATTCATATCCCCACGAGGTTCCTGCAAACTACACAGTGTGTAATTAAAACATTTTTTTTAAACGAAGAAATTCAAATTGACGAAACGCTTTCATTCCTCTAAAATCACAGCTATCTCGCTGTCAGGAAATGAATACATTTAGTCAACTTATTCCTGCCAACTAATATAGTTCCATGAATATTGCATACTTTACGATAATGAATACAACGGAGCCACTATAAACTAGTTTCATATTTGACATGAACTTCAACTGAAACTCAAATAAAGCTGTTGTAATTAATAATATATTATCATCCAATAATGAGACGATACGTCGCGGAAATACAAACTCATACGGACTAAAAGATGGTACAAAAATATAGCCTGGTATAGACGTATGAAGGGGTGTTACGGGTTACGTGTTTGTTCCTCTAAATTTAATGATCGCAATGATCGAGATTGATAACGTTTAGTTTGTTTAATTTATTTTTTGGTTTGCTGCTTTGATTGTTTTAGGCAGAGAACGATCGTTGGGCTGAGGTCATCAAGGTGGAGAGCAGCATGGAGAAGGTAGACCGAGACTATTTAATACCATTATGGTACAACACGCCACCATTACCACCATTACCAACTCTACTGATGAACTCTACTGAGTATACCACCGACACTGCGTCACCAAACACGGCCGGAGAAAAACTCAACAGAAAGAAACGTACGTCATAATATTCACGAGTGAAGGACTGTTGTGTTGTTTGTGCTTGTCGCGTTTGCAATGATGAACAAAAAAAAAGACACCGTCGTCATAGTGTTTGAAATTAGCAGGCAATATGGCAGCTTTTGAGTCTGGGTAAAATGTGCTCATTGAAAGTAACTTTGCGTTTGAAATGTAGACATTCAAATAAGAGCATACTCAGAATGTTTTGCTATACACTTACATTACATACATTCTGCAGTTCTATACAGTACAGTACGGCACAGTACAGTACAGTACGGTACCATGCTATACTATACAGTACTTTGCCTGTAACCCGAATTCTACGTTTTGCATGTTTTAACAAAAATCGTCCAACGTATGTCTTAATATTCGGGACTTAAGCAAAAACACGTTCTGCTTAATTCATCTTCCAAGAACTGAATACCTAATACCGGGTACTTACACTTAATTGCCAGAATTGAAAATAAATGTACATTATCGTACTCTGAAATAAGAGTGAAATAATAGTGAAAAAATAGTGAAATAACAGTGAAATAATGGCGAAATAATAGTGAAATAGCCTAATAATAATATAATAAGTAAATTCCATGTATTAATATCACAGTTACGTATGTGCTTAAATATAAAACAAATGTAAGGATAAAGATATTAGCGAGAGTTATCAGCACGTCTTGTGTCATGGTTGCGATATTGTTTGTTGCTACGGAGAAAAATAAATAAACCCACCGGGTAATAATCCATTCCTGAGAGGTTTACTCTAATAATGTCCACTTAACTTCGGGTAGATTTAAGATTTGTTTGCTCGCCTGATCACGCGATGCTGGGATAATTCTGTCTAATAACCGTCACTTCGAGTACACTCTACTATCATAGGTTTGAACTACTAGTGCAAGTGCATGA
The DNA here is from genome assembly GCA_027574785.1 of Orphnurgus asper. Lineage (NCBI taxonomy): Eukaryota > Metazoa > Echinodermata > Holothuroidea > Elasipodida > Deimatidae > Orphnurgus > Orphnurgus asper. The sequence goes on from JAODAG010096764.1 coordinate 9,762, forward strand.
CGGACAACATAATACAACGATATATGGAGAGGTTGAGTACATGCAATCAAGGTATTGTAATAAAAGTTCATTTTATTGAGACTGTTGTAGAAAACGCCAAGATATGGTCGGGTCGAGGGAAACTCTAAATGAATACCGTACAACTCATTCTGTAGAATCAATTACCCCAATTACCTTGGCCACCCGTGTGGGTTTAGCTGTCCCACCCAATGTACATCTTCAAGTTTGTTAGCAGCAAACCAATGATACAACCCACCAGTGGTATATATGTAATCCTCATGAAGCTGTATATATTTGTTTCATCCGCAAACAAACTTGCGTTGACAATTGTGGAGACGAGACAGTTATTAAAATTATAGTGGGTCTTGTATGGATCTCAGATCTCAAAGTTTGGAACACACCACATTCAGTATGATTATTCACGAAATCAGAACTGGCCGGAGTTCAGAAGGTATACAAATCGATACATGCTGGAACGGTACAGCTAGACAAACCTAAAAGTAACGTTACCTCTAAAACCGGGTTCAGTAAGCTAAGAATATTGGAATCGATTGTGTCAAAAGCCTTTACATCGAAATATAAAGAGCCACTCCAATATAAGTTTCTTTACTACCAATTCTACCAATCTACTAATTGCATTAGAGTGTCCACAATACATGCTCATGACGTAACAACAACACAACATGTCATTTGTTTCATTATACATTAATGCAGGAAGGCAGTGTCACCAAATAAAAAATAAATAAAGAGACGCTGGTAAAGACACGTAAAGTTACGTTTTCATCACAAGAACATTTTGTAAACATAGGGTACACATTTGTAAACATAGAGTACGCATTTGTAAACATACACACACATGCTTGTTTTACATTCAAATCGAGGACTCCATTGTAAATCCAGTGTGCAAACTCCCTAACCCTTACCTTATGAATAGAATGAACAATATATTCTACCGAGGACCTGGTTATTCTTTGAAACGACTAACTCGGTGATACTGCAATCCAAACGCACATACAACGTGTCACCCAACGTTTCACCAATCGGCACTACTAGCCTACAGCAGAGGTATTTTATTATACATACTGTTACAATAAGAAGAAGAAAAAAACAAGATTAATGCGCAGGTAACATTACTAATCGCATAAAAAAGATATTTTAACTTTGGCTTTGACATATTTCGGTGTAAAACTGTATACTGTGATGAGTAAGCACATTTTAAGGCTGTCAATTACCTCGAGTCAATCATTAAAAGGACCTACTCTACATATATACAGCACTGTTCAAATTACTCAGTTCTCAATTACTTATGTGCCTGGTTAATTATATTGCGTTATAGGCAGGACATGGCAGATACTTGAAAGAGGCATTGGTGGTGGAGTATTTTGTCAATTCAAATTTGAGTTAGCATAATGTTGGAAAATCGAATCTGTAAGGAAGAGTTTCTCAAATTCGATTTGGTGGGAGAATTACAACGAAGATCCTACTAATTTATTCCGGTTGTTGTTGTTGATATCCTATTCACTTTACTCATATAGTTATGCACAGGCATGCATATACAAAGCAGTAAGGAATACTAATCAATGCAAAGGTTATATTTGACTCATAACTCAGTCAACTAACATATCATCTACGTTGACTACTGATTTCTCTCTACACGTAACGGCCATCGGACACGTCACGGCAGTTTCAGTATACACGGCGGGACTACATTGCGCGTAATATTAAATGTGTTTTGCTCAAATTGTTGAATTATTTTGTATTCTGTAGAACTAGAATAGCCTACGGCAAGTATGTCGCCATGTTTTCGCGAACGGAATGATATCCAATTATATACATTCACGTATTTACGACAATTTGTGTATATATACCGGTATACATTTCGTGGCACTTTGACTGGTATTGTGAATAGATGATGATAAAAAAGTATCGTAAACCATTTTAACTGCTATATCGAAAGACTTGTTGATGAATTGTGTTTTTCTCATAAACTGATAAAACGAGTTTCTCTTCAGGTTACATACTCGTATCGTAGCTAAGCAATGTCTCTTTAATCTTAAAGTAAAATCTGGAATGGGGGGGGGGGGGGTGATATTGCCATGTCTTCATATATTTGGGATTTACCTTTGCTAATTATGTGAAATTCGCCAATTTAGAAAGCAATCTAGAGGGTCATCCTACGTATCCTATACGATCCACAAAGGTAGCCTACAGTACACGTTGAAGCTGGATCAAATGCATAGGTGAAAAAAACTATTTTTCTGTGATGAAAAAGATACATCAAACCTTTTGTACCACGTCAGGTTCTCAAGTGGACTACGACTGGTATTATGATAGTTTATACGAGCAAACAACTGAAGAGGAGGATGTAGATGTTCCCGACGACGTAATGGATACTAGAGGTGATTTTGTAAATTTTACACCAAGTCAAGTAAATCTGCCGTCTCCAACGAAGGACGAGTTAAGGGACATGGGACACAGAGCAGAGGACCTAATACTCGAGTGCAAATTCAACAAAAGAAAATGCGATCACAGGTAAGCGAAAGACTTAGACGCAGTCCGGCAGTTTAGAGCTGAGAGGTTAAAAAGATACCGTACCTTAGATATAGCTTAGAGTTATAAAGATAACTTAAATATAGCTGAGTTATAAAGATAACTTATACACATAGCTGAGTTATATAGATAACTATATATATAGTTGAGTCATAAAGATAACTTAAATATAAGCTGAGTCATAACTGTCACAATACGTGTCGTTATTTAAATGGACGTTGATCAATATATACATTTATGCGACTGGTCAGACGATGATACGATATTGTAAGCGGAAATTATAATTTCTAGAGTTGGGTTTGTGCTACAACGAAAAATTACTAAAAATGTGTGGCTATGATATATAATCGGATACATACGGTACGTGGGTATGTATTACACTGATCAGACGATGTTACGACATGCAAATGGCAACATTAGTTATATGCTATAACATAACTGTTCAGACGGTGTAAATGGATCCATAAGTTCTAGAGGCTCATTATAATATAAGCTGACTGTTGAAACATTGTTCGTGTATCCATAAGTGCTGCAGGTGGGTTATACTATAACCCGACTGTTGAGACGATGTTGGTGTATCCGTAAATTCTAGAGGTGCATGGTTATACTATAACATGACTGTTGAGACGATGTTGGTGTATCAATGGGTTCTAAATGTGGGTTATAATATAACTTGACTGTTGAGACGATGTTGGTGTATCCATACATTCTAGAGGTGGTTATACTATAACATGACTGTTGAGACGATGTTGGTGTATCCATAAGTTCAAGAGGTGGGTTATAATATAACTTCTTAGAGGTGATTATACTATAACATGACTATTGAGACGATGTTGCTGTATCCATAAGGTCTAGAGGTGGTTATATGTATTATAACATGACTATTGAGACGATGTTGGTGTATCAATGCGTTCCAAATGTGGGTAATAATATAACTTGACTGTTGAGACGATGTTGGTGTATCCATAAGTTCTCAGAGGTGGTTATACTATAACATGACTGTTGAGAAGATGTTGGTGTATCCATAAGTTCTTAGAGGTGGTTATACTATAACATGACTGTTGAGACGATGTTGGTGTATCCATACATTCTAGAGGTGGTTATACTATAACATGACTGTTGAGACGATGTTGGTGTATCCATTAGTTCTTAGAGGTGGTTATACTATAACATGACTGTTGAGACGATGTTGGTGTATCCATTAGTTCTTAGAGGTGGTTATACTAT
>JAODAG010096875.1:0-15822 GCA_027574785.1 Orphnurgus asper
GAGGTGTGGTTATAACGTGAAGTTTTCGTTTGCTTGAACTATCAGTTTAAAGCAAAAGTCCGGAGTTTGAATTGCCAACTATTTATGTTTCAGCCTACTCCACCTCACGAGGGAGATTTCTGCCGTTCTCTTGACTATCGTAGTCTGTCTCTGAATACTGCTGTACTAGATGTTCCCCGTGGTATGCATATGCACTACAATGCAGGTAATATTGTCTAAGGAAACACGATGGCCCACGTTTTGTTAGGCGACATTCTCGTATGTAAATGATCGATCGCTCCATATAGAATAATTCACGAGCAATTTCGAACCCTGGTCTGGATTCTCGGAACACCGGTGGACCGCACTACGAGGCAACGGACTGATGCATTCATGACCAGGAGTGAGAAAATATAATTCACTTTAATATTTTCAAGGATTTACTGTTCAAAAGACACCAACGAATTTAACAAATAAACATAAAAATAAGCTCCTAAGTATTCTTTTCGTATTTTCTTAGCTTTTTTTTTCTAGCTTTGCACTTCCCTCGCAAGTGTCGCTATGGTGTCGGCCTAGGCCAACTTGACTTACCGGTACGTTCACCACGTATGGTACTTACTTTGTCAGTTCCTGGTTCCCTCCAACTGTTGTGGTTCAGAGGAGCGTTCCTTCCCCGTGACCTGTCTGCGTTCAATTATCAAGTTCAGGTCTCGTCCTTTTTTATTACTACATTTTAATTTTCTTATTCCAGGTCGCGGAAGGCTAGTCTAGACTTACGGGGTGGTACCGTACTTCCGATATTGGCGAGAGTTGCACGAGCTTCGATCGGGTCGGTATTTGCCACAGTCAAATATACTTCCTTAATAAAAATTAAAAACATCTTAACAATCCATTTCGAAATTGGATAAAGGTTGACTGTTTTATCGGTAACGGCTCGTAAGTTTTGAACAGTAAAGTTGTGTGGTCATCGCATATGACATGACTGTATAGCAGTGAGGTGGTATTTTAGTATAGTCCAACTTAGATGTAGCCAGGAAGAAACGCAACATCCGTAAATCATCCGTTAGTGACATAGAGATAAATTATTCTACGGAGTAGTTTGTAAATTATCTGCTGCCTCTACAACGTTTGTCGCCATGTTTAATCATACCGAACGTAAACCGTTCCTAGTGTTCCTTGCCATGGCTACCTCGCTAAGTTATATACTGCTTAGTGTTCGTGGAGCGGATTGTGGTAAGTTTTTGTAGAACCCTACGGTTTATATATTATACTGACTTGCTTATTTGTTAAACAGTAATGATGTAGATGCAGTAATGATCCAGCCTAATTTAATCGGATATGAAGGCTTTCGTAGCAAGTAATTCCCATACATGATCGACCCTTCCTCGCCCCATATTCCCATCTGCGAAAACTATTTTTGAGGTAGTCTGTACATGAAGTACATATAAATCTCAAATATAGGATACATACATGAGTATGTATAAGTTACGGGATATGCTATAGTATATACATGCACATGTACATATACTATATTTGAGGTACCGTAGTCTTACATGAAGTACCGTACATACCTCAAAAATAGGATATATACATGAGTATGTATAAGTTACGGGATATGCTATATTATATAAATGCACATGTACATATAATTTGAGGTACCGTAGTCTTACATGAAGTACATACCTCAAATATAAGATACATACATGAGTATGTATAAGCCGTACGGGATATGCTAGAGTATATACATGCACATGTACATATGCTTAAATAAAGTTCAGAAGTAAAGGAAGAACTTAATACTAATCTACTACTGAAAACTATACTAATCAACTACTCAAACCTTTATTCACTATAATTATACAATCACAGTGAGAATAAAGTCTGTCTCACATAATTGAGTTTTTCTGCTCTCCGGGAGTTCCAAACAACTCATACAAAATACTTCAGCAACTCTCTAGGAGCTCTAAGCAACTCCTCCCAACAAGTTATTTTGTTCTACTATACTATATGATTATGATCTTCCTAAACTATTCTTCCCTTTTTCATAAGACAATCCTACTAGGGTGTGGGCACCATGAGGTCTCAATCCACCAACCAAAAGTTAGGAAACATCCCAACCGATAGCTTATTGGATGGCAATATTTGGCAACAATTACTAAAACTTTCTAAACCTATCAGAGGGTCTCAATTAAACAAAGAACCTACTTACTAAAGGCTAAAATTCCTCCAACTTTGGACGAAGGTGTGGAAACATTTATCTAAAAAGATAGCAGATAATGCCAGACACCATGTCTCCGTAACTACCTAGAAGAAGTAAAAAACTGGGGGAACAGCAGAAAACAACCCAATCCACAAATAAATAATGAAATATATGAGAGATAAATTCCTGGTGGTCAGTACATTACCACCAATGCCTGGGATTCTACCATCTCCTCAATTGGTGTCACTCATCTAACTCATAATGTGGTTGTTTCCATTCCTGACATAACCTTGTGTAGCAGTGAAACAATGACACACTGTCTGTGAGCTGGAGACATACAGGAGGTTGACATCACAGTCAACCCTGGCGTTCTGCCACCTGTCTCTGGCGACAGGCTTACACTTAAAAGTAGTTACAAGTTAAATTAAGATAACACATCTTATCTTAGACATTGGAAATGTCTCAGGGTTACAATTAGATATAGTAACGGGATCGCGAGGGGTCGGAAATCATCGAGATCCGGGAAAGATAAGACGGGGAGACAGAGAGGACGGCGGTACACGCCCAAGTGTTACATTACCGTATCAGTTTATTCAAGTGGTCGATATAGTTTCCACTAAGGAGGCAGCTACATAATGCATATGTCAGGCTGATCGTCGGAAAACACCGAGACCTCTCGGTCTGGTCTACTTTGTCTCCTCTATTCCCCAAAATGTTACCCTTTAATAAACCCACATCTCCTATGAGTATGTCCTATTAGGTTGTGTGTATCCCATAATGTATACTGTACAACCACGGTACGGTACTGTGCAGCCCACAAGGTACCGCACTGTACAACCGTCCTATGGGGTACTATATGAGGTAACCTCGTAGGTAGTTCTAGGGGTGGGGGAGGGGGTGGGGATGGTATGAAAATTCCGGCAAGATTCATATCTTCGTGCCATAAATTTCCTCCCCGACCCCCAATAAGCCAAACTATCTCGTACGCACATGGGAAGGAGAATTGCTCGTGGATGCAGAAGAAGAGGATGGTTGTGCACTGATCGAGAATAATGACCATAACAATATTATCTTCTTCTTGCAGCCACATATGCTACGGCGACCGAAGAACTATTCAGTGAGTGCTAAATAAACGTTTGAATTATAGAAACCCAAAATCGTATTTTGTAACTCATTAATTTATAAATTATCATTACCCAAATTTATCGATTCAGATAGGAGCTACGTGGTATGTGCTATATTGTGCATTTGAAGATGATCACCCTAAACTATACGGACATTAAACGATTATTTAATGTTGATTCGTACAAAAATAGTATAGCCTAAGTGTAACATTATTTAGTAATTATTTTAGCCTCAAAGAAGAGTCAAAAGAGACTACCCAGTTGTCTGCATTAGCGTTTAGGCTATAGTATCTACATACACATGAACACACACACTATATTTGAGGTAGACTTACATGAAGTACATGGAAACATACATGTGTATGGTTACGGGCAGAACAGAGGTATAACTTTCGCTTCCTGGTCGTCCTTTCTGAGAATACAAGCTGTGATAGATTACATATCGGGTGCAATAACGGATTTCCTACTACCCCTTAACCTAATGGTTTCACACATTCGGCGCCACAGACCACCGTCACGACGAAGTAATATAACGGTGTATATATCATTGTCCCACTTGTGACAAGGGTCAGCCTTACTGTCACAGTTAGGAATTTAATTGAAATTAGAAACAAGTTACGGACAAAACAGAGGGAATTAACATTACGGCGGTTACCAGGGAATCTTGAGTAAACGATTCTCCGGAGTTATACGACCCCATAAGGAAGAGAGTTGCCTTTCAACTTAGCAGGAAATATCAGCTCGCTTCTAGAATACAAAATGAGTTGTGACTCAAGCACTCGTCTAGGGTTAATAGAAATTTGATTGGTATAGTAAAGTCTACATTGGCTTTATGAGAGCGTAAAAAATCTAAACCGAGAATAAAATTTGTTTGAAGGTTAGGTACAAGATGGAATGGTATCATATGATTGTGAAGGATTCCCCATTGAATAAGACGTCGATATACGTATACCCTACAATTGGTATTTTAACCTTATCCGCGGTAAGTACATATTCTCTGTCAAATTGAATAATCTCACACCACATGCTTTAGACCGTAATTATTGAAGGCATTGATATCAGCAACTGCAATATCTGCACCCGTATCGACCATACGATAACATGATTTCCCGGACTTCAGCTGAACAGGTACGAAGTTCCTCAAGAGAGGAGCCTCGTACTTGTCAGACGGTTACAAAGATCAGGGTTGACGAAAATGTCGTGCTTTGGTATATCAGTGGAGTCAATAGTCTGTAAATGGCCGTGAATTTGCTCCTGAATTGTATATGGGATTAGGCCTAACTATACCGACTCCACATTGTTTTATTCAGTGATGTGTCCTTATTTATAATTAAGTATCATCTTTGACACAGTGGTAGTAGTATCATCTTTTAAAGAGAGATAATATGTTACTGGCAGAACAGAGGTATACGGTAACTTTCGTTTCCGGTTGTCGTTTCTGAGAATACAAGATCTGATAGATTACATACGTCACGCGCGGTTAACCCATGATGCTAACAGTGACCTCTAGCGGGAACTCACGTTTCGGGTTATGAGTGTGACGTAATATATTCCCAAAATGAATAGCTTAGTGAGTCGGTAAATGAGATAAAGGAGATTGAGAATCTCTTTGAGAAAGTCGACAGTAGAGACAGAGTATGACAGTATGTATAAGTAAGGGGGAAGGCTATAATATCTACATACATGTACATACACTATATTGGAGGTTGTCTTATGCTATGAAGCAATATTTTAGCCTCACATTATAGTCAAAAGAGATTTTATTTCATACATGGGCAATCCACGCATTTCAAAATAGGTAGGCTGTAGAAGACACAACTATGAAGTAACTTTCTACAGACCAGGTTGCCCACGCCTTCAGATCAACATGCAGTCCCCACACGACAGAGCTTTGGAGCACCCCGAATCATTTGTATTTAAGGGTGGTGGGAATGAGTGAGGGAGCGGCATTGATTGTAAGGGGGAAGCGGGTTCCCCCCTAAAAAAATATATTTGATTTGTTTTACTGCTGAAAGTTACTGTTACATACACATAGTTGTTTTACAAATGATATTCCCGTGTTTTTTGGTTGATTAATGGGGTAGGTAATAGGTATACAATGGAAAGCGCAAAATCGCGCAATTTGCCTTTTTTCGCGCATTTTCGCGCATTTTTAAAAAACGGGTCGCGCATTTTGCAATTTTAAATCGCGCAAAACTCCGGTCCCTACTCTAAAGCCCTTCGGGCAATGGTACACCGTATCGGACTAAACAAACATAAATGGAAATGATATTGGGACGTGATTAAAACCGCAATTAACCCACGAACATTCTGGGACGAGGAGAACGCACACTTGATTAATTTTGGAATGAGACGAACTCACTCTCGAATACCCTGGGACGAGAAGAACACACTATTGAAAACGTTTGGAATGAGGAGAGCGCACTTAAAGTAGGCCTAAGTATTCTAAACAAAAGTGAGGGTCGTGGGTTGTACGGTACTACAGACACTTTTATAAGTATTAATTGTGCGGGAACATTTATAACATCTTTATTTGATAATGACAATAATGAGTCCATGTATCATTAGTGTATATATAAAATTTAATATCATATTTAAAAAAAACATCGTCGAGGTTTTATCTTTACTTTTAAAAGCAATAACTTATGAAATATTGTTATTAACTAATTTGTTATTTATATAATTCTGTATAGTTACCGGTTCCGGCATACCCCCCATCAGCGTAACCGATACGGCAGAAGAGACGAGTGAGTTAAAACACACACAGGAATTAACTATTTGTTGTCCCTCCTTCAAACACGACAAACCGTTTTTTTTTTATTAAAACGATTACGAGGTGCGGTCCACAGACCATGGGTTGGCCGGCTCGTTAATGCTCTATATAAAAACTGGTGTTTTGTTTCCAAATCTTGTGCTTGGGTAGTATACGCCAAAAAATAGCAAACTACTAAGCCTTAACTCCAGACGAGATTTCGTAACCGAATAGCTGAATTTTTGCTGTAGAGTACCCATCGATATCGCTGTTTGAGATTTGAGAGCTTCCGTATTCTTGTTCCTCTCTGCAGCCATGAGTGCCGCCGACAAGTTTGATACTCAACTGGCCGATGCAGTAGATGTAAGTTTCAAAACCGTGCATTATTTTGTTGATTTTTTTTATCAGTAAACAAAATGTGGGTATTATATTGGGAGGTGTATTTCTAACATATTGTTGCCGGTCGTTTATATACCAGGGCAAGTGATACTATACATGGAGTACCCGATTAAAAGGTATGATATTGAGTACCCCATTATATGGTCTGATATGGAGTACAAGTGGTTACAAAATCTTTAATGCTCGATAATCGGTCAACGCTGAGCAACGTGGCTAACGTTTCAAATTCTGTCACAGCTGAACACAATTCCTTATCAAAAGATCCGATCGGTTAAAAGATCAAATTCTCGAGAGGTTAAAGTGTCTTATATATTGTAACAAACTAGGAGTAGGACTCCGAGTTGTTGTTCAGGCCAATTAAATTTTAACCAGTGTCGACGTTAATAACAGGGTTTTAGATACTCTTTCAAAAGGCATTCCGTTATTACTGTTATCAAATTATGACGAGATGCCCGGCTATACGGAGGTTGACCGTAAATGTTAATGTATCTGTTGATTAATTTATGTTAAATTCTAGTCCGTTGTATACACGGGGGTCATCCGTCCTTCATTGTACCGCTTGAGTGAGGTCGGTCACGCAAAATTCAGTACCGCGCAAGAGGCGAGTTTCCTACTCTTTACTTAATGGAAGTGTAAATATTTTTATTTGTGAAGGCAGTGTGCTTTCACTGCGGGTGATAGTAATGGTGGCAGGAATTAACCCTGATTGACTGAAGCAAATAAGGGTACATTAACGTTTCGATGCAGTCACTGCAATGCAGTTTGATTCGAGCGGAGAATCGAGCGGAGAATCGAAGGAATCAGAGGAAGAATCGAGGGAGAATCGCATAGATACTAGGTCACAGAAAAAACCGGAAAGTGAAAATGACGACTTAGATTATTATTTTTGAAGTCTACTAGCTGCGAAGAGCCCGACTGGTTCCGTAGTGCCCGACCAGGAGCGCAGTGCCCGACTGGGAGCGCAGTGCCCGACCAGGAGCGCAGTGCCCGACCAGTATATACCATAATATGGGGATGAATGTTAGTTCGCTTGTACTTTTAGCCATGTACCATATTAGGTATTAGTTCTTTTAATAAAACGTAACGTAATCCACATGGGCTTATCATTTTTCCAGTTTGTTGCGGTCCAGTGTAATGTTATACTTCTTTAATATCACTACTACGCACCATTAGTTTTTTCACCATCCGATTGAATGTTCCTGAGAGGCACGTATAACGGACCAATCCAGAGACGGGAACCATTCCACATCAGCAGAGTTCGGCGGCGTTGCAATTTTATTAAGGTGCGTTTGCAACCCATCCCGATGGGAATCGTATCGGCGTGGCTGGAGTGGAATCTTCTCAACTTAACTCAAGTGAATGCCGTTTGTAGACTTGTTCAGTTAACCCGTGCATTCTGGCGTATTTGTTTTGTTTACATTTAGTCATTAGTAAGAAAACTTCCCCAAAAACGTTAAATGACAGTATTTATGAATTTATGAATGCCCGATGCCCAGAGAATAATATGGCCTATCGCCATTACGTGGTTGGCATCCGAACCTTGAGTACACTGGCTTTCAGTTTGGTCCTTGTAAGTATTGTTTTTTTACTTCCTGACCGTTCCTTTCATGAAAGAAACTCTCCGGTGAAAACACGACCACGGAAGTGGTGAGGATGGCAGCAGAGACGGTGGAGGAATCGGCAGGTAACCAAGAGCTCCTTGAGGAGGACCATGCAAGGGTGGAGTTGGTCATCTCGTCCCTGGAATCTGTCGTTAGGGAAGGGGATTCCTCTGTGGAGGTTAGACAGTACGATGCAGACTTACATAAATAGAACCATGAATAATGTGACGATAAATACAAAGGTTTCAAATAAGTTAACATTTACGACTGCCGCTTTGGCATCAGGCTAGAAGAGGATGGAGCTCTAACATTAATTGATCTGATACTTGTAAGTGACTCTATCGACCTTGAATGGTATACGTTAACTGTATAACTACACTTACTCTCGTCATCTCGTCCCATGAATTCTGTTGTGAGTCAGTGAGGGACGAGACTATTTCTGTGGAGGTAAGACGGTTCAAGTATATACAGGCTTACATAGATTAAAAACGAGTAGTGGCTACAAATACAATGATTTGTAAAATAGTAGCATTTTGCGACTGCCCATCTTGGCTGCAAAAGGGTGGAGCTGTAACAATAATTTGATTTCGATACCTCTAGCTGGCTCTACGTGATATGATAATGCCAGAGAGTTGCTGTTACTTAACATGATGATACACTTACTCCTTTCTGAAAGGTAACAGAACCAGTCGTCAGAACGATCGATAACCTGATGGACCTGGGCAGAGATGTACTTCAAGGAGGTGTTGTTGATGGCGGTAGAGCAGTAGCAGCGCTAGAACAACAACTCTCAAATTATCAGACAAATGACGGAAATTTCTCCACAGTTCTCGAAAACGTCGCTGTGACTGCGGTGAAGATTGATCCGGATAATCTCCGTGGCAGCCTAGCGTTTGCAAATGTCTTTCCCGGTAAACAGATACTGGGACTGGAGGGCGCTGAACTCCAGGAAGCAGACTCTCAGTTATTCGCAGATGGAACCTAAATACCGCTCCAGAGAACGGCAACCGCAATATCAGTACCAACGACGGTTCTCGATATGTTGGTGAACGGTAAAGCGATGTATGAATGGTTCCACTTGGTTGGACACATCTATGCTTGTATGCTCTTATTATCTTTATGGATTATCATTCCGAGTATTAACCTTACTGTAATTCGATAAAAGAATAAAGTTGACCCATGATAACAACGAGACACTATGCGCATGCCCCTTGGTTATTATAGCTACATTCTTTAACACAACCCCTATCTTCGAAGTTGATTGTTTCTCTCAATGGTTCCCATTTCCCCCAGACGGCGTGGAACTGAACCAGATCCCAGTCACTTTCATAATTTACCGGAACGACGCCCTTTTTACCCCATCAAGGCTTTCGAATAGTGAAGAGGAAGGGGTTGGGGATGGTTCAAACGCAACGTCGGTTACCGCAGAAAGGATCGCCAGTCAAATCATCTCGGCCGCCATTATCGAGTTGGGTGGTGAGTCGGTGACGAGACTACCGCCCGACACCCTTGTCATCACCAAATTCATCACAAATTTGGTAAACTATGGTTGTTGCTTTTTTTAAAGAGTGAGGCATTCACCATTTTAAGACTTGTTTCCATGTCCAACATATACCATCATTGGGTAATCCAATATAAATGTATACCATTTTCAGCTTTCGCTCTTGGCTTGGTCCGAATGGCGCGCCATACATCATCCTTGTTCTGTATAACATTAGTTGGAGAGACATAACTTTCTAAATTGATAAACAAGCCTCTACCCAGCATAAGGAACTTCGTAACTTACATGTTCTTCAACGATTTCGGATTAGAACAGGCCTGAAACCACTTCACGCAGTTGAATAATTAAATGTCAACGTCACTGACCTGTAGATTGAGAGCCAAACATGTGTAGACCTATCCTATATATGAAATTCCAATGTATCGTCCATTTCGACTCATCATTATACACCTATTTATGTCAATTTCGTTTCAAGACCATCGACGTTAATGAAACTATTGTAGATCGGGAGTGTGTCGTCTGGACTGATGACGAAAATACGGGGCGAGGCTTTTGGTCGCAGGACGGGTGTGATAGGGTGCCAGACGAGTTAAATCGCACCGTGTGTTCATGTGACCGTCTGGGAAGCGTTGCAATACTCATTGTAAGCATTAAAAAAACCTGCATTTATCGGAAATGATATTTGGAAGTGAGCAGTTACTTGTTTCTAAATCACATTTTAGGCTTAACTTTAGCTGTTAATGTTCTCGTTACGTGCCATTCACTTATAAACACCAACCATACTATAAAGTTAATTCATTTGGAATTACAGTATAGGTTGCAACACTTTTTTATCGTTGCTGGATTTAATTGTATTTTGTTCAAATAATTGACGACCAAATTGATGTGTCAAACCACCTGTTTCTGAGAAAAAGGTTCTGGAACAAGAACAGCACTACGTAGTTAGTTTTCCACGACTGGTATCTGATGACTAAATAATGCATGTAATGCAAGTTATTCCTGCCCTTAAAGGACATAGGTATTCATGTTTAAACTGCGTTCCTCACATACTGGTTATAAGCAACTAGGTATAACGAAATTCCCAAAAGAGAAGTTATGTCATATAATAATTTACTAACGCTTGTTCATTGATTACAAAATTGCATTCTTTTCATGGCTATATTCACTTCCTAAAAATATTCCAGTGATGAAATATAATTGTGAAATGATTGTTAGGTATCTTTAAGGAAGTGATTTTTAGTATTATTTTAGAATCGCAGCTCTTTGGTAAATTGCGCTTTTTGTTTCCTCGTATGACATAAGCTAACGAACGAAGATGAATATGAAGGAATGTAAGGTTGAGAGTAATCTTGCTGAGACTTTAAATAAAACTTAGATCATTTGCAAGTGTGGTATAACCGTACTATCTGAATTGTAAATATTCTTGTTCAGTATTATTTATATTAAATTATATATATATATATATATATATTCTATGGAATATTTCTTACATCCTTTACCGACAGCGGGTTCGGAAAGGACCTACCGAGGCCCAGGTTCCTTTGTACTACATAACATTGATCGGTTCGATAATCTCTGGAATATGTCTAATTATCTGCATCATTACTTTCGTGTCGCTGAAGTAAGTAAATCATGTATTTATCATTGTATAAATGAGATATAAGAAATATAAGAAATATTGGATGCAGATATGATGTACTTATTATGTAATTATTAAAAGGGCGTTAACTTCTTTCACTGTTTTGATTCTGATATTCCTTCTAGAAATTTCAGATGATTAGTAAGGGCATATTGGGTTACGTTAGTATATTCACTATCCGATTGAGAGTTCCTGAGAGGCAATATTAAAATGAGGGCACTTTTACAACAGTGCAGAACATTGAGAACTTGAAACGTTGTAATAGTCACTTTTGTATTTCAAGGTTGATTCGTTGCGCGCACTTAAGTATATGGGAATCGGTTGGGTGTCGAAGAGCATTTGATTTATTTGCTTTCCATACTCATATATTGGTAAACGATTCTACCTTGCACCGTGACAAATTATTATTGAACACGGGTCCATTGTCTACGTAGATCTATGTTTGTCTTTAGTTGTCTTTAATTAAATAAAATAAAAATCTTATAATTTCAGATCCTTAAAGTCGAAGCAACCGACCCATATTCACATCAATATATGTGTGTCTCTATTGGGATTCTACATATCCTTCTTGTTGAGTCCACTAGCGGTGGACAATAAAACCCGGTGTACGGTAGCCTCGGCGGCCATACATTTCTTTTGTCTGGCTACTGTAGCGTGGATGTCTGCAGAAGCGGTGAACATGTACTATATGTTCATCAAATTGTACAGAAATGGCGTCCGTCATTTCATACCAATAGCGTCTCTACTTGCATATGGTATGTATGGATCACCACTACGACGAATGGCCCAGGGATGTGGGGGCCGTCCCTCCCTAACTCACTCAAACTAAATAAGTTGGCGTCATATTGAGTTAGTTACCCATTCGCCATTAATGACGCATGTTAAATCACACGATTGAATCAATATGTAGCTGACATATTGGTTGTTATGTCGGATGCATACTTCAATGGAAATACCGTCACGCGCTACATACCGTCAATATCAGCACCATGTATGTATGTATAATAGAATAGTTAGCGTTATTAAAATCTAATATAGACGACACATGCATGGGCGATTGATTTTTCGACTGGAGGAAGAATATGCCACGATGAAGTATTGTGCATGGTATGATTTCAACTATATGTGCAGTTATTTGGACCAATCAATTACGTAGCGGAGATTGTCCGGTGGATGGAAGGGCGTGTTGTGTCGCCGTTTTATGCTAATTTACCTATTCGCTATTCTTTGACATATTTTTCTTTTGTAATTAAAATGATTGAATCAATTTGTAGTTGACACATTTCGTCGGGGACGAATAACCTAACAGCCGAACGGCTTCCTGTTGTTGACTTGGACGCGGTTTGCGAATCGCACTAATAATTTCCAGGGATGGTAGCCAATGGGGAGCAGTGGGAGACACAGCGCCCTCATTTTCGGCGGTGGGAGACAGACATTTACAGGGACGTCGACTCTATTTTGAGCAGTTCGGCTCTCCCTCTTTCAATGTCCTGGCTATATGACTGTTCCCCGCCACTCTCCTTTCAGTTCAGTTAATTCATGGCTACGTCCCGGGTAATGCCACCTGAAGATGCATTCGGAACGGCTACGACAAGTCTTGGCCAAGACGTTTGTGAAATTATTATGTAGCACATGATGAAAATAGACCTATAGCCTATAGTAAACACCTAAAGGCGCTGTCTTCGTTCACTGTTTTGGTTATTCTAAGTGAGGGCGCTTTCACTCTAGTATAATAAAATCTGTACGGGCGTGTAACAGTGATGGATGGTGGCACGAGCTGCATTTCACGTGGCACTACAGTCACCCAAAGAACTCTAGGTCTTAATAGTCCGACCGTAATAGGGGGCGCTTCCTCCAACAGAGTCACGGGCTACACCTCACGTGGCACTCCACACCCCCAAATAATCTCCATGCCTTTACAGTCGGACCGAAATAGGTCTGCTCTAAATTAAAAGTATGTAGACTCACCCAGTGTATATTATATAATGTACAATGGCTTTGCTGGTAGATTCCATAATCCATGACAGTCCAGTTGCTCAAAGACTAGTAGACGGGTGGATACTCTTCGCTGACATTGTGAACATAATAACTTAGCCAAGTTTTTCGTTTTCCCATTTCATTGTCACAGGTACATCTACAACTTGCGCTGTTCTTGTCGTGTTTCTCGACAAGAACACGGATTTTCAAAATGTAAACTAGTAAGTATAATCTTATCTTTTAAAGGTTTAATAGATTATAGTAATGATCAGCCGACTTCCGTTTGCATGAAATTTTGTATTCAGTTTCCGAACCCATGAATGAAACATAGTGTAATTCATGGTTTATTTAAGATCACAAATGGAAACTTTATTTGAAAATGCCGAACTGCAATTATATTATAAGACAATTCATCACTAAATGAAACAATTACAAACCATAAAGGTTACAAACGGTTAGTCGAAAGTAAGGCAAGACATACTCTTCTGCACTTTCTGGCAGAAGATTTCAGCGATTTATCTAACGTGTATGGTCTGCATATCACATCTGTTATCTCGTTTTGTATAGGTTGTGTCTCATACATTGTTTAAACTATAATGTTTGTTGCAAGATTCTACTAATGTGATAATATTAATTGGACAATTATTACACTCGTTTAATAATGTTTCTTCGGTAAATATACCTCAAAACGTTTCCGACATATACCTAGTTAAACCAATATTATAAACCATAATTGAATTTCCTGACATTGTAGCACTCATCTTCAGGTGATAGTAGACAGGTAGTCACTATGCTAGTATTCAAGGCCTACATTCAAAGATATGTAATACATCCGATAATGTATATAACGAACGTGGAAAATGTATTTCCTTCTTTTCCTTCCAAAGTTGTTTCATCCATCCTGGATATGCACTCTACTTTGGTTTTCTAGCAGAAATCGGAGCCCTGTTCATTTTCAATTTCATCGTATTCATATGGGTGATTCATAAGCTTCTATGCCGTCCTATCATGGGTACCAAAACTAGAGAAACCGCCAGACGCAGCGAGATCATTACCAGAGTTCGACACGGAATTCTGTTTTGGTTCGTACTCGGTCTTTCCTGGGTTTTTGGATTTCTCGCTATCGTCGACACGAAAACTCTCGTTTTCGACTATCTGTACTGTATCTCCATCGCGCTACAAGGTCTGGTGATGTTCCTCTTGCTATGTGTCGCAAATCCAGATTTCAGGAAAGTCTTCGTGAAGTTTTACAACTCGAGATATTCTAGACAAGCTAGTAGAAGCACCGATGCCACAAAGAAAACCGACGCTGAAACAAAGTTATCGTCTGATAGCCAGTCCAATATCCACATGACAACCATTGACTGCAGCTGATCTCTGCTTATAGAGCCCTGATTCAACAAATGTGTATATTGGAAAGAAGCGTGAAATTTGGGGGAAATAGAAGAAAAGCATACAGCCAGTGTCTTGATTTGGTGACGGTAGTATTATATAATACTGTAACTTGAACTGGGTGTTATGGGTATTCTTATCAATTCTTCCAAATAAGAGTTATTAGTCTGAGTATACATTAGTATCTGAAAAAGAGAATACCTTGTCCTGTGAAAAGTCTAGTAGGATTATAAAAAAAGTTGTTTCAAATTTTAACAGCCGAACGTAACTGTAAAAAGTATTCTTGTAACGTTAGATTGGATTAGGTGTTACGCTTTTGGTGCCATATAGTATCTATCCTTACTCGGTACGGTGGAGGTAAATGAAGAAGTTGAAAATTATTATCTATTATTTTGCAGTACTGATCTATTTTTAGCTGATATGTAACTTTCATCCTGTAGCTTTGAGAAATAAAATTTGAAATGGAATAAACATATCTGCATGTTTGACTTCTTCAATGTAGCCTTTATATTTATTGTAACGTCGCGTCCTGTCTGATAGATAGGGCAGATCATCCAGATCCTGGCTTCTCTCACATTGTTGTTATTGGAATAAATCCCATACGCTGCCACCAATGTAACGTCACCTCCTTTCTAATATGTCACAGTCCGTCCCGATCCTAGCTTCTGTAACTATTGTTTGATAGGCATGTCATGCATGACTCCTGGTCATTTCATCCTACAGCATTGAGAACTATTGCTCAGTAGACAGTAAACAACAACCTCACAAGAGAGATACGAGGCAAGATCCAATATATTCAGTTACTATATTGTAACGTCACCTCCTGCCTAATAGGGCAGTCGTCCATATCACCCATCATTGCGCACAAGATGCTGGCTACTTCAAGAATTAACTAAGTCTCAACTTTGGCGACTAACAGCCGGAATCTCTGCAGTACACAAGTGCCTTCGTTCCTCCCTCTCTCCTTGAACGTAAGCGCTGGTTGCTTTTATACTGAATCAGTTACTCTAAGAATACGCGCGTCGATAATATAACAATTATCAAAGACACCGCGACAGCTGAGCTATGCGGTAACGTGACTTCCGGAGGCCGGGGTTCCAGGAACAAGCACGGCGGCAGTTCGGTGGTCACGTGATTTCCGGAGACCGGCAGTCGAACAAAAGATCGCACGACTTTACTTTAAAGGAACATTAGCATAATTAAATTATCACTAATGCGCGTTTACACGTGTAACATTTAAATATATATATATATATAT
>JAODAG010096986.1:0-12350 GCA_027574785.1 Orphnurgus asper
GCTTGTTTTGTCAAGTAACTTGACAAGCTCGAGTTATACTTTTGAAATTATAGATTTTTACAAACCATTCGATATCCATCCTATAGATAATAGTAATGGAGAAAAGAGGATATTTTTTTTAGAAGACCTATATTCTGGAATGGATACTTTAATCTAGAAAGTGGAGAAACAATGGAAGTGGGCGAGGGAAGGAGTATTACACTTCCCGAGGGTATATTACAACATTGATCAACTGGCAGAAATCATTGACCTCATATAAGGGATTCCATATAATTCAAAAAGGAGTGATGAGGTTACAATTGTGGTAGCTTCTCCCCCTGGGGAGGGTGTTGAAACTATTAAGTATTATCATGTGAATTATGAACTGGTACAACCAAGGGTCGAATACGTATGACACCATTTAAAGCCATGTATTTGCATTGTGATAACATTTCTAGCACTCGATGTTAAATGGTAAGCCATCAACGTTGTTAGGTGTTATACCTGTGAATAGTAAAGGATATAATAGCGAACGATATGAATTCCATAATATTGAGTTAATCATAATATAATTATATTTGTGTATATATGAATATGAGTATTTACGGACCCTCAGTGGGTGGTGCGTCTGAAAATAAAGTAATTAATCTTGTTAGAAGTGAAGCGAATACAGTTTATAAACATGTCACACTACGGTGTAGCACCTATAATTGGACATTTCAATACCGATGAAGCAGTTGTTATGGTGGATAACATACATGGTATCACAATTTCATAAGATAATGTTAATCTCCAAACACTGTTTAAGTTAGAAAATAACGCCAACGTTTATTATGAGAAAAGGTAGACACAACACTTGATTGACTGGATCATTTTTCTTGCAAGTAGTGATATAAGATATTTCTTTTCAAGTAATGGAATCATATATTTAACCTTTATGCAGATATACTTATGGAGTGTGACTTGTGGGTCTGTAGCCAGGATCCACAAGCGACAGGCTTTACCTATGGTGAATTTCAGAAACAAGGAAATAAAATATTCAAATAGAAAAAAATGATGATAAGTAATATAATTGTTTATATTATATATAAACAATTATAAAGATATAGACTCCAAGATAATTTCAGATTGCAGAAGAAGTGAGAAAAGAATTTCAGAATGAAATCAATAAACGAACTAATACAGTAAATATAATAAAGCAGTTAACTGTGTTAGCGGGTTTGAAACAACCGTAGAAGTCGGTGGTATAGCAAATTGGCGCTGCTGGAATTATAGCTATCGCAGGCGTTGTTACAACACCTATCGGATTCATATTGGAAGGTGTAGCAATGGCATGATGTGTATGTGTGATTGTAATGACTTTCACAGGTCATAATTAAACCTGAATCTGAACCTAATTCTTCTATAAATTGCATTAGCTCGTCGTGGTATTTTTGTTTACGATACTCTACCATCTGGTAATACAGACTGCACATGGATAACACACAATCCTCAGAGCAGAGAGGTACTATTTAAATAACGTACCCATCCATGCTCTGCAGCCGGGTAGAGATTGCCTTCTCAATGTAGTACTAATGCAACACTGCACTGGCGGTATACTATTGGCCAGCTTAGTCTAAATTATGTAAGTCCATCAATTCGTTATCAACTACCTCATCCTCTATAATAAAAAATGTATATTGTTATAGTGCACCAATAAAAACAAAACATTTCATTGCCGTCCTCTTTTCCATAGTACTGGTAATTATCACTGGTGTAACTGAACTATCTTAATGTTGTTATACAACCTACGTAAAGAGAGTATAATCCTCACATATAATACATTTCAACCCAAACCTGAAAGGACTTGATACATTATTGTATTTTGCAATATATTATAACAAACTAGGAGTTGTTGTTCAGGGCAAGTTTATTTTAGAAACGTTTACATATTTAACCTTTAATTATCTATGAAAGCTAAGCAGACATTCTGATAGACAGATATTATGCAGGCATTTTATGCCTGGTAATTTATGTCAGATAAGCCACATTTGTCTACCGAACAGGACGATCACAAGCCAATCATTCCATTAAAAGACAACCTGTTAATATTCAAGTACCAGATACGAGATCTCAACTGCCTGTATTTAAAATAATGACAAAACTGACCGATATCAATATAAATATAAAGTATAATGAATGTAGTACATTAAGCGAGACATGCAGTTCATCCTTCAGGTATAGACATATTTCCTTTATATACTGTTAATACATGTTAACTATAGTCAACGAGACAGGTCCATCTTGTCTAGGTTCACATAAGATGTCTCAATGTGATTAACATGAATGTCTTACAAATGTGACTCGCTAAGTATGCCTCATAGAACTGTTAATATTCTTTCTTCAAATCTCTGTGAGTGCCTCATAAATATAACATATTTTGTTTATATCATTTTGCAATGACTGTTAATATGTTTCTGAACAAACTTATAAATCAAATTCAGAAATGCATTGATGTTCTGATGCCCTTATCAACAAGATATACGGTGTTCTTCTCTATCAACCCACAAATCTCTTTTCAAGAAAACCATCTAGTGCTTTCTGAACAAACCTATTCAAACTACAGTGCACTCAAATGATTTCACTTTATATTATAAAAACAGTCTGTATAAGCTATCATGCCATTAACTATTACAATGTGCATCATATATAGCAGATATCTACTACACCACCCATTTACTGACAAGATAAGATCCACTTATCACATAGTTCCCAAAGACCAGGCAGGGTACAGTAGGAAAATTGTATTCTCATTCTCATATATAATAACACGTAGTACTTGAAACAGTCTTCACAATGTTAACATGATAAACTCCCGACCCAACTCACACATTTAATACCTTTTAGAAAGCACAAACTATTTACTCTTGATGTAATTTTGTCTTTCAAACTCATTCCAGCCTCTTTAATATTACAAGAATAGAAAATAATGCGTGGTGTATGACCAGTTGTCAAATTAGCATGATTGGCTGGGAACAATTGACACAGGTCTATGGATTCACCAGAGTTGGCCCCAAACGTCGCAGAATATTCATTAAAGTCCATAATTGAATATATTTGCCATTATGCCATCAAATTTCAGGGACATTGAGTATTGAGAATTAAAATGAAATGAAATATTTGTGTGACATAGATATTTATTTACCTATTGCTTTTGTGCGAAGTATGTAGAAAGTCAGGCTTTCAGAGATTATCAACTTTTGAAGAATTTGAATGTTTGGCTCTGCCAGTTCATCAGTAGGCATGCTAATAACACCAAAACCAATAGGAAGCATCTACACAATATGGAGTACTCATGTCCAAGTAGAAATTTTATCTGGAATGCCTTTTCTTGAGACAGCATTTCTTTCTTGGCCCCCTCCCTCCATGAGTAATGATTCAAACATAATTCCATGGCCTATCGGCATGTATATTACACATATCAAACACCATCATACCAAGAAAATTGGATTGTGGATATAATGACAAATTAAGAAGTTCACCGTAAGCCCTGTCCATCTCGTTAATTACATGCTCACTTACACCAAACACATTTGGGATCATCCAATGACCATGACCATACTGAAGTTTACAAGCCCAATCATCACATACACACACATGCACAAAGACTTGACTGCATCGGTTCTAGAGGCTTCCGAACCAATAAATGAAACATATCTCAAAATAATGTAAACTTGTAATCAATCTTGGAGCCATGAGGCATTCATATTCATCTCCATAAAATGGCTGTAAGCACCATGCACACTACTCCATTTTTCTGCTAGTCTACAAGACCACCATTCTGATAATACATTTCATGGTAAATATTATAAATTATAGATTAAACAAGAAAATCCCTGATGACAACTTGAATACAGAATTGGATGGAATAATTACTGACTGAAAATCTAGTGAATGATTCTCAGATAAAAAAACTTTCAATCAAGCAAAGTTTTTTTTATTTTTGTCTATTGTCTAATTATGTAGGCATGTAGTAATTCATTTGAAGAAAAGCCCTCCCAGTTTACAATCCCTGCTGAAAGTCTAATAAAATGATTCATTTACAGACGTGTAAAATGATTGATACATCTGTTCCACTGTGAAATCGGTAACGGTGTAAACTATGTAAACGTCTGAGAGCATGAATCTGCATGTATAATTCTTTTATGATGTGTATATGAGTGAGTTGATATTCATCACATACTATCGAATATTCACAGAGGTGAAGTACCAACCATGATCCACAATTTTGGAAAAGTAACTACAAGAATTAAAATAATTAATTTTTTACAGTTCAAACTTTTTTGGTACGTTTCAAAGCAATCTGGCATTTTAATAGAAGTTAGCAAAACTTACATTTCCTAAATTTCTTTAAAAACTCTCTTGCAGAAGTTTCAGAAGTATTTTTGTACTAATTACCTTCTCCTAATTTGATAGAGCACATTTGGAATTATTTTTATATAAATTGATTTAATTTTATTACCTATTGAAATTTATCTTACCTGTTCAGAGTGGCTTTAACTATAAAATACACCAAGGAAAGGAAGATCTTAATATGCCTTGAAATCAATGTCAGAATTCACAAACGTCCAGGTATTATTGGGTACATGACAGAGGGTCGTCATGCACCAAGAGGTAAATAGAGTAACATGACAAATGTTCAAGGTGCAGGAAGGTACATGTACAAATTCAACCTCTGTATAAATATTACCTCAATACTGTCACTAGTGATATATTTTGCTTAGGATAGTTAGACAGCTTGTTATAGCATAAATGTCAGCCAGTAGAAAAATAGTATCCAAGTGAAAGTAATCTGCTCTTGGTTAGGTGGAAACGGGTATCGTCTGTTACATCTTTGATAACAAGTAGAATATTCTAGTAACTTCCAACGGCCATCGCTACCTCCCAACCACCATCGCTACCTAACGACCATTGCTACAACCTAACGACCATGGCAACCTCCCAACGACCATCGCTACCTCCTGACCACCATCGCTACCTTACGACCATTGCTACAACCTAACGACCATGGCAACCTCCTAACGATAATCGCTACCTCCTAACAACCATCGCAACCGCCTAACAACCATTTAGACGAGGAAACTACTCATAACCTGATTGTGCATAATGTAACCTCTCAAGTAAACTTTCCCATGCCAATGCAGACGAGAGACGATCATCAAACAATGTCGAATACCATCTCATGACGATATGACAGGGCACCATCTGATGTCTAGAGGTAGTTATGTATCTTGGAAAGCATGGTCCCACAGCTTTGGTGGAGTGGGATCATCTCATGTCCAGGTGCAACAGGCATCCACCAGCCCTAGTTCCACTTAGAGGTGTGGACTAATATGAAAAATGAGAAAGAGAGAAATATTTAGCAAATAAAAAGAGATATATATATATCAATATTTATATAATTATTTATTTGGAATGATTGGCATGGGCTTGACATTTTAACATTATGCAATATTGGAAAATACATCCTATTGCACAAGGAAAAGTCATAATATTCAGAGACCAACTGACCAATGACCACTCTTCAGCTATAGAATCATAGCATTCTACAGTGTTGATGTAGTTTGTGCCATCGAATCCACCAGCAGCATATATCTGATCACCCAGGACTGCTACGGCGACAGAGTCTCTACAGACGCTCATAGAAGCCACTGAACACCAGACATCAGCTCGAGGATCATACCTGCATTGAAGCAAGATAAACATTTGAATTCAATTAACTGCTGTTCAACTATGTTCAATTCTTCATGTTAAAGTTTCTCAGACACAGGAATTACACACAGGTATGGATCGATGCCTATGGGTACAATTATGGTCACTGAGATCAAACTTACCAGAGAGAAGGGCAGACTTTGAAATCAGGAACAGGTGTAACTTGTTGGGAGTCCACGACAGAATGTTGTCATTTGTCTCAAGAATAACAATTTAAACATAGAGAATGAACGAACCTACCTCTCAACACTACTGATTTGCCTTGAAGCCTGTTGACTGGCCGGGGTGTCGTGCCCCCCAATGGCATAGAGACAACCTCCACTTGCAACTACCCCTAACCCTCCTCTTCTTTTTGACATAGGGGCACACATAGACCAGCGGTTGATGTGAGGGTCGTAAAGCTCCACGGTCCTTAGACATGCGCTGCCGTCCCTGCCACCGACTGCATAAAGCCTTTGTGATGAAATGAGAGGAAACCATACAAGCCATAACAAATTACATCTCTAAGGGTTGAGCATTTCTATATCATGGAATATGAAAGGCCTAATTAGGTAAGAGGGTTGATTGAATTTGCACTTTGCACTGTAATTTCTGTGTAAGAAAAGAAATTGTCTAAATTAAAAGCAAACTAGAAGGGTTACAAGGATTTCAGGCAATGGAAGACTCCCTCAAAACAAACACTACTATACACTAAATCGAACCCCTTATAAATTGTGCACCTCAAGAGTATTTCCTACCGAATTAAAAAGAGCTTATTCCGTCATTCTTTTCTTAAGATTAATAAATACAACCCATGTTTGATTTAATTACTAAGGATATGGAACAAATGTTTAGTTTAGTAAGTATAAGTAAGTGTCAGGAAGGACAAAGTGTCCTCAGAAAGAGATCCCAAAATTCAAGGACCCAATAAAAAACCACAAGAACCCAACAGACCTCAAAGTCTACCACCCGGTAAAGAGTCACGTGCCTATCAAGAGCATTGACAATTTTATGCACTAAGGCCGAATCAGGCTATTTCACTCATACACTCAACTCTTTGTGAGAAGAAATTCTTCATACTAACCTTCATCATACCTTCTGAAGCTATAAACAGTGGCCTCTAGTCATCGAAGCTCAAGAGAAGTTAATTTAAGTGCTCTCATTGATCTTACAAGCCTAGTAGCCCTTCTCTGAAGTTTTTTCCAATAACTGCCAATCTTTTGAAAAGAAAGGATTCCATGCCTGCACACCATACTCCAAATGAGGCCAAACCAACTAACTGCTTAATCACTATATCCTTGTGAAGAAATTGCAGCCACTTGAACTATTCTCTGATTCCTGTCACATAAGCAATCCAGTCCAAAAGCTGACCATCAATACCATGACCATTCAGCTTAAGCCGATCGTTTAGGAGGAATCTTATCAAAGCTTTCTGGAAATAAAACAAAATCTACAGGCTTACCACTGTCCATGGAACTAATGACATCCTCAAAAAATTTCCAAAACATTTGTCAAGTAGGATCTTTTCCAACTGAAATCATGCTGAGTACTTTCTAATAAGCAGTAACCATCAAAATACTGCATCACAGCATCCCTGATAATTGACTCCAGTACATTGCAGACAACACATTGCAGGATAACTGGCCTATAGCTACAAGGAAGACAATGGATTCCTTTTCAAAATAGGTGTAACATTTGCACACTTCCACACTTTGGGAACGAAACCCTCTTGCACCATGGCACGTACCTTGCCATACTTCAAGCCAAGAAGCTTCCTTTGAACCGTTATCCTCAGACAAAAAACAACATCATTTAGACTAGGATCACAGTGACCAATATTTAAATTTGCAATAACATCCAGATTTTCACAAGTAAGCACCGAAGAAAAATAGTGATTCAAAATGTCAGAAATAACCGGACTATCACTGATAGTGTCACCAGAAGTAGGATTCTGAAGCAGGCTAACAATGTCTTTACCTTCTGTTATTTCAAGGCTAATTTGCTTTCAAAATTGAGCTTTCTACTGTGGATCAATTGCTGACCTAACTTTTCCTGCCCCTTGAAATTCACAAAATCAACTTTACGCTTCTTTTTAACAGTGAGTTTTTAATAATTGGCTTCCTGTCATTGCATTATGCTTTCTCCAAGGAACAAATGACAATTAATTTTACGTAATGCAGGTTACACTAGGTAACTTTGTTAAAAGCCTGCTTTGGTAGAAACTTGTAACCTTGTGTTTGACCTTGTGTATGACAGTAGGCTAAACCTATAAATAATGTCCATCATCCACACATATATTTCAGATTTAAGCGATATAGCTTCTTTGAAGAAAGTATTATTTGGAAATGGGTTAGCCTACCAAAAATACCATCCCTTATTATCAAATTGGACACCATAATGACGATCTTAACCTCCTTACGACGATTGTACCTTACCATTTCGTAGGCTCTAATAAATAGCTTTCAGCACGATGTAAGAGCAGTTACATAGATTACTGTGTAGTGTGCATTGTATACATGAAAATTTTCACAATTGCTGCAATTGTTCGCCTACCACAAGCAAGCACTATTGTACGAGCTGTTGCAGCAGTGTTTGAATGTTACTACTTAATTGCAACATGACATTCAACATGGCATTTTTTTAAGTAATATAATTGTTTGGTTGTTGATATATTGTGTATATAAGCTAAGCATCACACACATACATGAACACAAAAGCCTGACTGCAAAGGTTCCTGATGCGTGCACTGCATAGGAACCATAAACAGATAAACACAAACTTAATTTGAGAGGTTGAACATTACTCATCTTTGCAACTAATGCTGAGTTTTCATTCTTACACGATCTTAACAGAGCAATGGATATACACAAGTGGAGGATAACAATGACATTCTAATCCATATGCAGACTTACTTGTTTGCAAGTACAGCGACACCCACAGTACTTCTAGGTGTAGACATTGAGGGTATGAAGTCCCACTGTTTATTCACAGGATCATAACGTTCCACAGAAGCCAAGTAACTCCAACCATCGTGTCCCCCTACTGCATACATGGGTCCTTCCAGTACTGCCACACCTATAAAATACACAAGTGACGTACACCACTATCAAGAGAGCACAGTCCCCATATCCTGACACTCCATACCATTTAAACTTTGGTATCTTGAGAGTAGTTGTTTAAAGGAATGCAATGCACTAACATTAACTAAAACTTGAGTCTCTTGTGAGTATATTCCTCCATGTATGGACATCTTATAAGATTATCAGACAAGTTCACCAGACTACAAAGACAAAGTAGTTATATACGTATGCTTTACCAAAAGGATTAGGTTTTACATCAGAAACAACAGGAGTGTACCTCATAGTGATGACAATATTATGATGCTAGAAATCCTTTGTGACAATTTGAGCCTTAATCTTTAATTGAAATTTACCCAAAAAGAATCCTTTCCCGGTGATTCTTATCACTTTTCACTTGATGTATAAATTTTGAGAGGCATGTGGTTCATTTCTCAAATCCTCCCTAGTTGATAGGGTGTTTCTGATATCCATTGAAACCTTAAAATTAACTTCTCACCAAGTCCATGCCTGTGTGTACCCATTGCTGAGAGCACTGTCCACGTTTTAGTCTTTGGATGAAAACTCTCCACACTATTCAAGGTTTTTAGTCCATCCCGGCCTCCCACCAAGAGAATCTTGTCTTCAATAACCGCAGCACCAAACTGCAGTCTCCGGCTGTTCATGAGAGTGATGTTAGACCAAGAGCCAGTTCGTAAATTAAACCTTTCTACAACCGTAGCACCTGCGACAAAAAAGAGTCAAAGCATCAGTATGTGGCTCTTGTTACTATAAATCACGGCACCGGGACAATTAGTGTGGAAAGCAGAATGGTCTAGGCTTGGCTACAAACGGTTCTGTTCTTTATTTGTAGAAGAACACATCAGGACCATTCTTACTCTAAATGTGTAATTATCATCAATTCAACCTTCAGGGGAGTGCATGGCATGATATATCTTTAATACGAAATATCCAAGTACTGCAGGAATTTGAATAAGTGTGGTAGAGTATTATAGATGCAATGGATATGTCACAATATGTTCATGTGTGTGAATTGAAATGGGCAGCTGCTGAATTTTGTCAGCAGTGTAGGGAACATACAATAAAACTTGTAATGATCAACAAGGCAATAATTATGGGTTTATGTACGAGCAGTTACAGACAATTAGTCACACAATCGCCATTGTACGTTAACTTGAATTATCTGCGCGTGTTGAAATATTCACCATCAGACGCCGTAATCACTAGCCTCTTGTGTGTGTTCGATATAGTATGAGCAGTTATAGACGGCATCTGTGTACGTCTCACTCAGCAAGTTAATTCAGTTTTTTGGCAAAAATAAAAATGGGAAATATACATGATATCTGCACAAAAAATAAGTGCATGTCTAGAACACAAACCATCACTGTGCCAAAGAACCAATGAAACAGATATTCAGAGGTAGAGGACTCGGTCCTAGCAGGATGCACACATGAAAACCTGGCTTTCAGCATAGGAACCAAAACATTGTCAATTACCTTTAGGGTTGTCCATTCCACCTACAAATTCCACAATAAAGAGTTCTCCTACAGTGGACTTCCTGGGCTTGGTACGAACATTCTGAAGAAGTGGACGACGTTCAGGTAATAAATGGTACTTCATGGCTTCCATGATGAGTCTTTGGCAAGAGGGGTTCTCTTGGATTAGGATCTCTTTGTCAACATTATCACTTAAGAACTAGGATGAAGGAAAGTGGTAGTGAAGTTTGAATTTAAAACATGCAGTCACCATGAAAACGTAAACGTAGTAATACACTGGTGGATATATCCAGCAGAAGAGACAAGTTGCAATCTCTCTCCTAGCTGCCCTCCTTCTCATGCAGGGCTTCAAACATTTCATTTCCATCATAACCTACTCTCTAAGTTTAGCACTTTACCAATCCCCCCATCCCTACTAGCTAAACATGTGGATATATAAGGAAGTGCTCGAACTATTAAAAATGAGTCTTCTTCTATATCTTCTTTCAATGTAAGATTTCTTTTATCTGACTATTATAACACCTGTTTTCTGCTTTAAACCTAGTCACTGACAATGAATATTTTATCAATCTTCTTCTTTATTGTATATTTTGTTTTCTTAAGAGCTTGTTTATGATTACAAGCTTATGGTTAGCAAATTTCCAGCCAATCTAAGGGCTAGTTCAGAAGTGGTCATTTCAGCTGTCACAATCACTCGAAGCTGTCACAATCACTTCAGCTGTCACAATCACATCAGTTGTCACAATCACTTCAGCTGTCATGTCATATCAGATGTCACTGTCACTTCAGTGGTCACAATCACTTCACCTGTCACAACCACTTCAGCTGTCATGACACTTCAGTTGTTATGTCATATCAGATGTCACTGTCACTTATGTGTCACAATCACTTCAGCTGTCATGTCACTTCAGCTCTCATGTTATATCAGATGTCACTGTCACTTCAGTTGTCACAATCACTTAAGCTGTCACAATCACTTCTGCTGTCACGTCAGCTGTCATATCAGATGTCACTGTCACTTCAGTTGTCACAGTCTCTTCAGCTGCCATGTCACTTCAGCTGTCACAATCACTTCAGCTGTCACAATCACTTCTGCTGTCACGTCAGCTGTCATGTCATATGTCACTGTCACTTCAGTTGTCACAGTCACTTCAGCTGTCATGTCACTTCAGATGTTATATCATATCAGATGTCACTGTCACTTCAGCTGTCATTGTCATATGTCAGTCACTTCAGTTGTCACAATCACTTCAGCTGTCACATTCACTTCAGCTGCCACGTCACGTCAGCGGTCACTCTCACTTCAGCTGTCATATCATATCAGATGTCACTGTCACTTCAGCTGTCATGTCATATCAGATGTCACTGTCACTTTAGGTCTCATGTCATACATATCAGATATCACTGTCATTTCAGTTGTCACAATCACTTCAGATGTCACAACACTTCAGCTGTCACAATCACTTCAACTGTCACAATCACTTCAGCTGTCATGTCATATCAGATGTCACTGTCACTTCAGTTGTTACAATCTTTTCAGCTGTCACATCACTTCAGCTGCCACAGTCGCTTCAGCTGTCATATCAAATCAGATGTCACTGTAACTTCAGCTGCCATGTCACTTCAGCTGTCATGTCATATCAGATGTCACTGTCATTCAGTTGTCACAATAACTTCAGCTGTCACAGTCACCTCAGCTGTCACAATCACTTCAGCTGTCATGTCATATCAGATGTCACTGTCACTTCAGTTGTCACAATCACTTCAGTTGTCATGTCATATCAGATGTCACTGTCATTCAGTTGTCACAATAACTTCAGCTGTCACAGTCACCTCAGCTGTCACAATCACTTCAGCTGTTACAATCACTTCAGCTGTCATGTCATATCAGATGTCACTGTCACTTCAGTTGTCACAATCACTTCAGTTGTCATGTCATATCAGATGTCACTTCAGTTGTCACAATCATTTCAGCTGTCATGTCATATCACATGTCACTGTCACTTCAGTTGTCACAATCACTTCAGTTGTCATGTCATATCAGATGTCACTTCAGTTGTCACAATCA
>JAODAG010097097.1:0-15817 GCA_027574785.1 Orphnurgus asper
GGATGTTTGTCCACTCAAAAGAAACAGTCTTACAGAACATGCCTGGATGTTTGTTCCACTCAAAAGAAACAGTCTTACAGAACATACCTGGATGTTTGCCCACCCAAAGGAAACAGTCTTACAGAACATGTCTGGATGTTTGCCCACCCGAAAGAAACAGTCTTACAGAACATGCCTGGATGATTGCCCACCCGAAAGAAACAGTCTTACAGAACATGCCTGGATGTTTGTCCACTCAAAAGAAACCGTCTTACAGTACATACCTGGATGTTTACACACCCGAAAGAAACACCCTTACGGTGCACCTTTTAGTTACATGAATTACAACACATGCTGTATAGTTCAAACTGGAAAAAGAAAATATGTCTGGCCTTTCATCATGTTCTTTAAAATAGTTAAGACTGAATAAACATATCAGGCCTTTCAATGCATTATTTACAATAGTTAAAACCTAACAAACACACAAAACGCTGGTAAAAAAAATTGACTTTGAATGGGGGAGCAAACTTCAAGTGATGCAAAACTTAGGATTCCAATTTCCAGTCACCTGGACTGGTCAATGAACTGATGTTGAAATAAGGATTATTATATTACATGTCCATCTGCTAATTGAGCTTATTAGGCTTATTAAGACAATGCAAACATACCCACGATAACGAAGGACAGATTTTCAGCCTCACTTGTGAACAAATACAATTTTTAGGTGGATCAATTTACCTGGACCGACGGGTAACACCGACACATCAAATGAGCAGTTTAAGATGAGGACATTTAGCACGTTGAAACTGTAGGTGACCGTCGTAGCCCCGACTGGGAAGACATCACCAGGCAAATGTGAACTCATGACATTCACAGGTGTGGCCTGACCGAGGTTTGTGATATTGGGCTGGTCCCACTGTACGCTGATTTCAGGACTTTCCGGAAGTACCAAGCGTACGATGTCATCAGGGCAAGTGACAAATGGTTGTCCACTGACTGAAAACACATGCCGAACAGATTGACCATAGACAATGTTATTTATACATCCCTAACTAAAGAGTAACTGTATTCGGCTCCATATATCAGGAACCTTAAACTTGCCACAAGTGCTTTGTTTGAGTTGGAAAAACCAGCTAGTTAAAACAGTAATATATAGACAGCGGGGGTCGATCACCAAAATTACTCTGAAGGGAATTATACAAAGAAAATTGATCGATTAGGCAGGACCTGCGTCACTGCATGGCGATAAGGTCAGTGCACATCTTTGATGCCTAATATGTAGCATATTTTTGGTTATTATATAGGGATAAAAAAAATCATCCAAGGTTAAACCAGGCAATATGACTAACGTTATATCATACTACAGTGTAAACAGAGACAGTTATAATGTTATAATTGTGTGTGTTAATTGTTACAGTAACAGTAAGTTTCATACATAATTGGGGTGTGGGCATTATATCTTGAGGAACGAAAAAATGAACATAAGAAAGGCTTTTTAACACTTACCCCTTATAACTGTCACAGTAAATGATACTCTTACAGTGTTGCCATCTCGGTCACCGTATGTGTAAGTGACTACCGTCACGCCATCAGGGAAGACACTCCCTGGTTCATGACTCCTTCCAAACAGGAAAGCCATACCTTGATCAGTCATTGCTTGAGGCTCAATCCATGTCACAATCGCTGGTTCACCAAGTTGAAGTGTTACCATGATAGGTTCAGGTACCCCAGTAACCACGATGCCTACACCTGGTGGCAGAGGTGGCACGCAGACAGGTTTCAATAATTTTAAAAATGATTCCGATGTAGGGACAAAACACAAGTAACTGCAGGCTCCACGATGTCTTGGCATGCAGCTGCGTTATGGACGATCAATGTTCCAAAAATTTGAAGAAAAAATGCTATGTACAGATTATCTACTCTACACTACCTGCATGCACAGCTTTCTGTTCTAACTGCCACACAGGTTAGCTATATTCTGCACTAACTGCATGAACAGCTTCCTGTTTTACATGCCATTTGCACAGATTACATACTCCACACTACCTGCATGCACAGCTTTCTGTTCTAACTGCCACACAGGTTAGCTACTCTACACTAACTGCTTTCTGTAACAAAGCAATTACATCATGCCTGAAACAAAGCAACCATAATATACCTTTAATTGTGAAACTATCATTACACCTACCTCTAGTGTTAACAATCACATCAAATGTCACTGTCCTGACATTTCCGAATGAATCAATATAAGTATAGTCAACTGTCGTTGTTCCCTCAGTGAAGAGAGATTCACCAGAGAAATGAGACTGTCTGACGAGAATCACCATTCCAGAACTATCTGTCAAGACAGGCTCCTCCCAATTAACGGTCGTCTCAGTTTGACCTTGTTCTAAGGTGACCACGATGTCGCTGGGTTGACTAACAACTGTAGGTGGCGTGGTATCTGCAACAGCGTTACCTGGAGACATTTTTAAATAAATGAAAAGAATGAGGGATTGGGGAGAATAGGTTCATTCAGAAATGGGAAAACAGGATACAAAAAGGTATATAATCATATAAACAACCCACACAACCTAAAGCAATGACTGCAGTGGCCAATCGCTTAGTTAACTTGGGTCGACCAGCTTCTTGGCAATGGATGGCCATCGTAAACAAGAAGCGTTCTCGTCTTGAACCCCTTTGCCGAGTTTGAGTTGGATACGGCCTACTTTTAAGATATAGTTTAAGGCTAGAAACAAGTTACGGCACAAATAAAAAATATTTGCAAAGCCAAATGAAACGCATTATCAAATGGTCGACATACTTTCAATTTTCCTTCGTACAATTATGTCCTTCGGTATATCACAGGGTTATTTTCTGTCACGGCTTGTAAGCCCAACTTTCTAATCGGGCAACCGTCTATTTCCTACAATGACTATAATTCTGATGTCCTAAAAGGAAGCCGTCGTTCCATACAAATTATTGTAATGTTTATCTAACCAAGATGCTGTCAATATAATATGATAAATACTCTCTCAATAAACGTGACAATCATTCTCTTCAAGAGTCAGTATAGTTCTGACATTCTAAAAGGAAGCCATACTTTAATATTTCCATAAAACTATGTATGTTTAACTAACCAAGGTGCTTCAATAAGCTGTCGGTAATTTAAATCACAAACACGCCCGTTGATACATTCTCCAAGATTTATCAAAATTCGCCGAAACAAGCAGATGCATCATTGAGTCTTTTTCATGGCTTGTAAGTTAAACTTTCTAACAGGCAACAAGTTATTTCCCACAGTGGTTAATAATTATGACGTTCTAAAAACGAGGCCATCAAAGTCTAACCCTGGCTAAAACCCTTGACTGATTGCAACAAGCTTCACCACTCTCCCCTACCCCCTGTATCTCCCTTTAATGAGCCCTGCTTTAAAGATGTTGCATACAGGTCTATACTGTCACTGAACAGTGCGAGCAGCTTGGCCGACGTTAACAACACGCTGCACCCACCATGACAAAACGACTTAACTGACATGTTGACAAAAAAGACCCCCAAATCTCTTTTGGACACCATGTTACATATGCTGGTGTAACAAAATAGAGTAAAAAAACGTCAAAAAACCCTGGATATACTTCACTGACTGCAGGGAGTTGTCTTGGCAAAGACAGGCTGGCAAGATCAGGGGCAGCGATATTTTGACGAGTCGCGACAGTGACAGGGTAGTTTATTCAAGGAGATCACATTCCCATGTACTTTCTTCAGCATGTTTATTACCACCAGAAAAAGAGGGTTTTGCAGGTGGAGAGACAGATATGTCCTTCCGAAGAATAACCTTCATGTCTATTACGTCTGATTGCACTCTCTGCCGAGGATACTGATATTTCATTCTAATAGCGGCAATTGGACAGACTGCTGCAATCCATCTGCAATGCCTTAGCAACTGACGTTTGCAGCCAAAACTGTCCTAAAATATTGGCAATGTGAAGTTCAAAAATTTAAAGTAATTTAGTTACCGAGGAAAGTACATAGATCTCTGTTCCAAACTATAACCATACCCCACATTACCGTGACATTGTGTTGCATTGCATTACCTTCATCTCTTCACTAAATTTGGACCATATAGCTTCCTTTACGTGTGGATGCACTTGTATAATGATATTTTCAATGCCTTTTCAATGATATGTCACCATATCATCTTACGACTCTTATCGCTAGTAAACTCTCTCTCTCATTCATGATTAGTTTCGCACCGACATCTAGGGGAATAGTTTTTATGCCATCGGGGAGTTACAGAATGGAATCCATACCCAGGCAGCCTAAAATTAAAACCTTCCTTATTTACTTTTAAGAATGGTTTGCAAAAATGTACTTCATTATAGCTACTACTAGTTACTTTCCATGGGTTGTATCAATTATGAGTGTGTGAGGTTGGATTATTTCCATTTAGGGAGGGGGAGGGGAAGGAGTGGAGAAGGAGGGGGTGGGTGTGTAATTTGTGTGTTTCTTTTTAATTCCATGTCATTTGTCTTTGTAATACACAACTTGAGAAGAAACAAATAAATGAAACAAATACAGGCCTAGCAGACGTTAGTTCATCAGCGGCTTGGTGTATTGATATTGTGCAGTTCAAAAGCCCCTCCCCCCATTTAAAATGCAAAAATAAATTAAGTTCAACTTACCAACCGTCAGGGTAAACGTGCAGGTTGCGACTTCTGCCCCGGAACGGAACATGTAGGTTACAGCAAGTTGTTGGCTGGCAAACAGAAAGACAGGCGGATTTCTGTTTACTTCGGAGATGCGGATGGGGTTGTTAAACCTGTCTGAGGCGGTAGGAGGTGTCCAGTTGAATTCGGTTGCTGCTCCCCCAGGTGCGGCAGGTTGCATGATATCGTCAGGACAGTTCATAATCTGGATAGCAGCTGAAGAAACTGTCAGGAGAGACAAACACCTGAAGCATAATCATCTGATTAATATAGACAGGACATTTCTCATCATGTAACTATCAAAAACATTTACATTTGCTTGTTAAAGACTGTTCAATGGTGTCTCAGAAATGTATTGATCAATATGTGCAAACCCATGAATGTGTCTTCAGAAACCGTTCTATAGTGTATCAATTTGACACAATTTGATCAACAGCTGTGAATTATGCAATCCCACAAACACGTCTTCAGAAACTGTTCAATAGTGTCTCAGAAAAATACACAGCTATAAATGAACACGTCTTCAGAATCGTTCTATAGTGTCTCAGAAACGTCTTGATCAACAGCAGTGATGCAAACCCATGAACACATTTTCAGAAACTATTGTTATGGTGTCTCCAAAAATACTTCAACAACTGTGAATGCAAACCTATAATCAAGTCTTCAGAACGGTTCTATAGTGTCTCAGAAATGTCTTGATCAACAGTTTCTGAATGCAAACCCATGAACACGTCTTCAAAAACTGTTTTATAGTGTCTCAGAACACATCCTCAGAGACTATTCTTATAGTGTCTTCATCAACAGCCGTGAATGTAAACCCAAGGACAAGTCTTCAGAAATTGTCCTACATGCACACAAATATTTCCAAAATATACTGTTACTAACCACGTCAATTTCCCCCCCAAAAAGTAATCAATTAAACTAAACTTAAAATTGCTAAAGAAATGTGAGAATGCTTTCCAATGGTCCTAAAGTATCCATCCAATAATCAGACCCATTCATCCACATAGAGCCAATGTTAACTTTTTATGAACGATGATGTTTTGTCTTGCCATATCATTTAAGGCGAGACCAACGGCTTTAAAGCCTTAACTACAAGCAAAACCAGATGCAATGATCGCTAAAGAAGAACCCAAAGGGGTTATAAGAGCATCGTCTGACATACTGGTTACGACGACAGGGAATGAACAGGTTTCACTATTTCCCTCATTATCTGTGAACGTGTAGGTCACCGTTGTCGTGCCCACTGGGAAGGAGGCATCGCCTGGTTGATGGGTAGAGACTGTCACCACAATGGAATTCACAGAGGTCCCCGTCGGTTCGGTCCACGTAGCCACTGCTCTTCCATTGGGATCGGTTGTGGTAACCCTTATCTCAAATGGACAGTCTCTAATGAATATACCAGTTTCTAAGTGAGAGAATAAGAGTTAATGGGTTCAAGAAGTTAAGTGTTCAAGTAGTTAAGTGGAAAAAAGGTTCAAGTACTAGTTAAGTTCTTAAACTGAATCTAGATGACCAGTGCAGGGTCACTACATTTGGGGACAGGCTCTGGATTTCAAATATTGTCCTTGGCAAGTGATCCTCTGATGGTGTAGTTATGCGAGAATTTCCATTGTACTGCACGTTTAATGTTTCGGATGTACATTATTCCATGCCAAATAAGACGATATGTAATATGTCGTTGATTCCAACCATTCTGTAGGAATCATGCTTGATTAGAATAACATACTCGATTACAACAACATGCCAGATAACAAAACCATGCCTGATTAAAATAACATGCTTGTTAACAACAACATGCCTGATAATAACAATGTCTGATAACAACATGCCTGATTAAAATAACATGCTCGATAACAACAGCATGCCAGAAAGCAGCAACATGCCAGATTAAATAACATGCTCGATAAGAACAACATGCCTGGTTACAATAACATGCCTGACTGTTCTAGGTAGCTTTGGGAAAATGTAAAATATGACAGCTAGTCATAAACTCACAAAATTTGACTGTTACACTGGAGATGCCTGATTGTTCTGGTTGTCTGAGTTTGTATATGTGAGAGCTAGTCATATGCTCATGAAATTTGACTGTTACACTGGAGATGCCTGATTCTTCTGGTTGTCCAAGTATGTATATGTGAGAGCTAGTCATATACTCATGAAATTTGACTGTTACACTGGAGATGCCTGATTGTTCTGGTTGTCTGAGTTTGTATATGTGAGAGCTAGTCATATGCTCATGAAATTTGACTGTTACACTGGAGATGCCTGATTCTTCTGGTTGTCCAAGTATGTATATGTGAGAGCTAGTCATATACTCATGAAATTTGACTGTTACACTGGAGATGCCTGATTGTTCTGGTTGTCTGAGTATGTATATGTGACAGCTAGTCATATACTCAACAAATTTGACTGTTACACTTAAGATGCATGATTGTTCTGGTTGTCTGAGTATGTATGTATATGTGACAGCTAGTCATATACTCAACAAATTTGACTGTTACACTTAAGATGCATGGTTGTTCTGGTTGTCGGAGTTTGTATACGTGACAGCTGGTCATATACTCACCAAATTTGAGTTAACATGGAACAGAATAGAAGACACCTGATTGTCTTAGTAGTCTACACGCTACACATAGTCATATACTCACCAATTTCGACTGTTACAAGGAAGGCGCAAGATGCCTGATTGTTCTGGTTGTCCGAGTATGTATATGACACAGTTGTTGTTCCAAGGAAGAAGGAACTGGCAGAGAAATGGGACTGAACGAGTGTCAACTGGCCATTTCCAGAGGTTGCTGTGGGGTCACTCCACAGAGCAACTGCAGAACCCGTTGAAGTCCTTAGAAGTATGTCACCTGGACAACCCGTGATCATGATGACAGGGCCAGTAGTAGCTGCAGAAGAAGGGACATTGATTCTTTTATCATATATGATAGTGTGCTTGCGAAGGATGAGAAGAACCAACACAAGTTTTATATATATATATAGTGCACTCAGGAACACTACTTCTGTCCAACTTCTGTCCAAGTCATGAAACTTGTTAATAACAGTTAATTGAGCTGTAAACACAATTACTTACACACACAGATATACATTAGACTTTGAATGTCCAGTTTATACTGCAGAGAAAGAGATATTAAAAACCCAAAGGTTAAACTTTCCCGGCCACTGATGAGTGAGTTGCCTTGTCAATTAATGACTGGCTGGCAAGTTCAGGGGAAGATGTATTGGTGAGTTGTGACAGTTAATTGTGGGAGATCAAATTCCCTTGTCACTTCACTACCTTCAGCATTTTTATTACCCGGAATAACCCAGGAACTTGTGGGTGGATAGACAGATTTTTCCTTCCCAAGAATAATCAGGTTTAAGCAGCAAACTACCTGTGTGTCCATTTTGTCTTTATATTGCAGACTGAAGGAAATGTGACAATGAACACATGATACTTTTTCAGAAGCATTTACCCCACTTCACCTTCCCTGCTAACATTTCTTTTATCCCATTAGTCCCAAGTTGGTATCAATAGCTGCGACCAGAACTGGTCAGTTGATTAAATAAAGAACTGGCAGTGATTTATACTTACGTCCCTCCACCGAGATGACAAAAGAGCACTCCGCCTGGTTTTGCGATGGGTCAACGTAGACGTAGGACACAGCCGTGTCACCGGGCGTGAAAAACGACCCAGACATGTGGGACATGAACAGGATCTCAACGAACCCGCTGTTATCGGACACGGTAGGTACGACCCACTGAGCAAACGTAGGCTGCCCAAATTGGCTGTTGAGTTGAATGTTGGGCGGACAGTTGGTCACAACTGGTGCGATCGTGTCAACTGCAAGGATCATTAATCAAAAACAGATGCTCAAAACAAACCTCATAGCTGTGAGAGAGGTTAACGACATCGTAACGGACCCTGGATTGAGTGTGTACAGAAGTTAAAGAAACTTACTACAAGAACACACGAAAACAAACATGCAAAATCATAAATATATAGTTGAGATAACTGTGCTTTTAAGTTTTAATGTAAAGTCTCCACCCTCTCATTAAAATATTCATCACATTCACACCAAAGTCACAAATACTGGACTATCTGGTTATCGTTGTGCCAAGTTTCAACTCAAACCGACTTACTGCATGTCCTACAAAGTTTGTGTTTACAAGCAACGCTTAAGCAAGATCTCGTTTGGCCCCACACCCTCATGAATATTTAACGAGTATAATCAACATGGCACAGAAACTGTTGCAATGCATGGTCTACTAACACGTCTTCACTAAACATATCAAAGCCAATGCAACATGTGGTTGTGGAAGAAGTTGTATTTTTCACATATAAGCCTACCAACTCATTAATATGCATG
Source organism: Orphnurgus asper (assembly GCA_027574785.1). Taxonomy (NCBI): domain Eukaryota; kingdom Metazoa; phylum Echinodermata; class Holothuroidea; order Elasipodida; family Deimatidae; genus Orphnurgus; species Orphnurgus asper. The sequence goes on from JAODAG010097097.1 coordinate 9,023, forward strand.
AGATCTGCACAAAAAACAATAGGGTATAGTACTTGACTGGACCATGGGGCATCATCGTGCTAATTAGTGTCGATTCAAACTGGCCTCCGATTCTTTAGTTTGTTTGGTTTACCCCAATGTAAATGTGTGTGCATGCGGCCATTGGTCCTCCAATAAATGTACAGACGCAAACACCCAAACTTTAATGCAAAGCACGTTGCTGATGTTTTCAGGAAACAGAGATGGGGGACCACTTACGTGTTGGTGTTTGACAGAAGGTACCAATGAAACCTTGGCCACAAAGACAGATGAAATACTCCTGGAATGAGGTACACGTGCCACCAAACTGGCACGGTGAGCTGTTACATGGATCAACATCTACAGAGAAAGAAAGAGAACGAAAGCACGACGTGGATCATTGCGTTTTTTTCGTATGACGTCAGCCAATATGTAGGATCTCATTTATTCTCAAATTTTAACGAAAGGGAATTCTATCTTTGGTCCCCCCCCCCTTTTGCAAGTGCAAAATGGTAGTAAACTCTATAGTTAAAACTCTCTACCATCAGGAACCATGTCATTTGCACTACTTGATAATGTATATCTTGGCAGTTCTTAAATCTTACTCACTCTACCAGCAGGAACCATGTTGTCTGCACTACATGATCACGTATATCCAGGCAATTCTTAAATCTTACTCACTCTACCAGCAGGAACAATGTTGTCTGCACTACTTGATATTGTATATCCAGGCAGTTCTTAAATCTTACTCACTCTACCAGCAGGAACCATGTTGTCTGCACTACTTGATAATGTATATCCAGGCAGTTCTTAAACCTTACTCACTCTACCAGCAGGAACCATGTTGTCTGCACTACATGATCATGTATATCCAGGCAGTTCTTAAATCTAACTCTTGGAGTACTTGGAGGCAATGTTTTGCTTTGAATAGTTAAAGTATTGTTAACATAAGTCAACTTGCTGACTTGAAAAACAATTCCAAAGTAAGCTGTAAGTAAGTGCTAGAAACGTTGTCTTACATGTCCGCTGGCAGTTCTTGCCAGTGAATAGCTGTACACAGATGCAGACGTAATCCAACTCCCTCGAGAAGCTGTTAAACGTGTTCACGCACGATCCTCCATTCAAGCAGCCAGGCTCCGTTGCATGGCTGCTACAAGGAACCTGGTCAGGGGGCACAGAAACTGAGGAGCAAAACATCGGACACAAATGCAGGTTAAGAACCGCAGCTACTGAAAATATGGGTGGTGGAGAGGATGTTTCTTTGGCTCTTTCATAAGTAGTCATGACTAGTCCGAGGCCTAACCTGCAATAATCAATCACACCTCTCCTTTGCTGCTGTGCTGTTACTTGATGCATGCAATCGAATAAACGGTGGGGTACCGCAGCAGGCTACAACATGTCAAATTGGCAGGTGACCCAGGTATAAATATTATGTACTGTTCGATGGCTATTGTGTAAAATTCAAAGATCTTATAAACACTTGTGTAAAAATCGATGTACCTAGTTTTCTTCTGTTTGAAGCTGCATGGAACACGAACCTCAAAGTATTACCTAAGCGAAGGTAATTCAAGCCAACAAATTTAGGCAATGGTAGAGTTTGTATGTAATAGGGCAATAATGCAGTGAGGTTCATATCAATTACTCACATAATTAGGTGATGCCAGAGATTGTACATGATAGGGTGGTATCGTTTTATGCAGTGAGGGGTTCACATCATTAATTCATATTTACTCATTCATATTTATTCGGTGATGCAAGAGTTTGTAAGTGATCGAGTGGTGTACTTTAATGCAGTGAGGAGTTCACTAATGATGTTCTTCGATTGCAGGGGGTAATAATTGGATGCTGTTTGAACATTAACCTATGCAACAATCGCAAACCATACAGACCGAGCTACGATGGTGAATACTTACCAACGCTGTTCTGACAATTAATGCCCGTAAATCCTACATTGCACAAACAGACATACTGGGGTTGGTAGAACTGAGCTGGGCTTCCACTGTCGTAACTTACAAGGCAAGTCCCTCCATTTTGACACCTGTTCAGAATGCACAAGTTAGCACCTGGGACTAAAATATGAAAAGAGATGAGTGATCATAATAAAAAATAAAAAAATGTAATGAGAAAGCAGGAACTCTAACTCTTTCTGACCATAACAGAAACTTCAATGATCGCAAATAAAAGTGATCACACAGAACATGTCAATCCCAGCCTGTACGTATAACTGAAAGCCTTCAATCTTAAGCTGTTACTACAATTATACTTAGCGGGCTATTGAGTGACGATGAGGCTAAATGTCAAGGACAGTTTTTAAGAACGGGACAATTCGCAACCTTTACCACGTAGCCATAATTCAACTGTTTAATAGATTGAAACATCCACTGGCAGATAAGCAAACTCAGAAATCATCAATTTAAGAGTATGGTAGACATTACAAAAACTCCATACATTAGGCATTTCCTTGTGGGTGGATTTCAGCCAACAAAAAGTAACGAGGTCTTGGTCGGGTGTATGAATATCGCGGCTAGTTTCAGAATACAATTAAATGTATAGGCCCAGGGACAAGTGTTTATTGTATAATTATTCATGCGACACCGAGAAAATATGACATTTTCTTAACGAGGCCAATTATATATTAGATGTCCCCAATTTGAGCACATAATGTATCACACAATGTCATACAGTCTATGATGATGTCAGAGCTCAACTGGACACTGACAATCTCTTTTGTTATTCTTCGTTATCTAATTTCAACTATTAAAACTTAATATATTCGTTTATGAAGTAAACTAAATATAATTGAAAACGAATGAGGCATACACTGTAATTGTATGTCGGAAATAATGATATATTGTAAAGAAATATAGACTTGCATTCATTACTGTTTATAGGAACAGGTTTGCCAGACCTTGTAATTGTATCTGACGGAAATAATGCCACAGAATACCAGAAATTTACAAAAGGATGTCTGTGACTGGTGGTTGATGTGATGACATTTTATTATAGGCTGGCAAGTCCTGCCAAGGAAGCTGATATCTTGTAAAGAAATAAGATTTGCATTCATTACTGTTTATAGGAACAGGTTTGTCAGACCTTGTAATTGTATCTGTCAGAATGATTGCCACAGAATACCAGAAATTTACAACAGGATGTCTGTGACTGGTGGTTGATGTGATGACATTTTATTATAGGCTGGCAAGTTCTGCCATGGAAGCTGATATATTGTAAACAAATAATATACAGGTAAATAACAGGTTTGTCAGACCCCTATTGTCATTACTCTGAAACAGCAACAGACATTCGGTGCGATCTCCACTTTGGGCGGCCACACATGACCCGCGATCAAATGTGGTCCGTGGTAACGGTTTGCTTTAACGTTTGTTCGACTTCAGAAGTGTTATATTGACTGGAGAGTAACTTAATGTTGTTAACCATCTTGTGGGTGCCCCTATGCGGCTCGCCAAGTCTTTCAAGTCTGCGCCCGCCCCCTGGAATAAAGCAGTTCTATCAGCAGAAAAGAAAGAAAATATTGCTCAAAGTTTACCCGCTATCATGCTGCAGTTAACACCCGACAGTCCATCTCTGCAGAGGCAGACGTATTCGTTTTCACCGGCGACAGCCATGCAAGATGCACCATTCTGACATGGGAAACTGTTGCAAGGATTTACCTGTACCGTACTCGCTGTAAAGAAAATGGAAGAAAAAAACCCCAAAAACAAACGTTATTGCCATGATGAGATTTGACAGCTAAGATGGATTTGAAGGCTATAAAAGACCCAAGGGTGCAGCAAGCTTACTCACTCAAGGGACTCGTTAATTCATCCTAAACCATGTCTCTTTCAATGCAGGAGAATGGATGAAAACTTATATAAAACAGAAATATATACATCACAAACCCAAAAACATGCATTAATAAAGTTATATTAAATTTTGACACAAAAAGCCAAAGAAAATACCAGTCATTTGCTTTTGTTGACTAAATTACTAAATTCTCACAAGCCTGGTTGAAAAAGGTTAATATAGGTTTCAAACAAAGTTTCAAACACTGGTAACTTCCTTCCAAGGTAAAGCTGGTAATTTTTTTGGCAGTGAAGATATAGGATATCATGGTCATGATAGAATAAACAGTACTTTCTAGTACCTGAGGTTTTCTTCCAATGTTACACAAAATATCAAGTTATAACATCTCTCTAAAGGTCCAATTACTCGCACTGGCTATGATATGAGTGAACTAAAAACACTAAAACATTTAAATTGTCACTTCCGATAAATTTAAGGACAAGGCACAGCTTTAAAAAATCTAAGGTCTGTCTCATTCCATATGGCTTTTAACAAATCTCATCTAGGGTAGATAGATTCTCAAAATGTCAAACATTCATAGAAAAATTGTATTAATTAATAAGCTTGGACACTAAAACATTTAAATTGTCACTTCTGATCCAATAAAAGGCAATGGGCAGCTTTAAGCAAGGAATTCAAACGATCGGTTTGTCTTATAGCATATGACGATTTAAAGAATCTCATCTAGGGTAGATGGTAGATGGATTCTCAAAGTGTCAATTTGAAAAAGTTTGCACAGCCCAATATGACACTAAACAATTAAATTGTCACCTCTGTCAAATTGGATCCATTTAAGACAATTCAGCCAGAAAATTGTCTTCCAGAGACATCTTTAACTGACAGACACCAGGAAACAATCTAAGGTACATCTCTTAATTGGTCACTTAAAAGAATCTCGTCTAGAGTAAGATGGGTTCTCAAAATGACAAAAGTCATTCTTAGAAAAATCACATCAATTAATAAGAAGCGTGCACATCGCTGCCATGTGGCCCGTACAGAGTCAAAGGTCATAAGAAGTACTGTAAACAATGAAAGCCAAACCCAAAGGGGGGTGAGGTATGGGGGGGGGGGCTTTGTAGCACCATGCATGTAGGTAAGGTGAAGAGGGAACATGGTCCAAATAAGGAGATTACACGAGGTTAGCATCTACTTTTGCTACTTTTTGGCAGAGAGTTTGGTATTTTATTTGGTTAAATAAGTGTAAATACCAATACTAAAGTTGCTAGGAAAGTTGTACATATGAAACATACCTTTCATAGCCATTAAAACTGAAGGTATTCCAAAAATGAAAGAAATATGTGCACCTATAGATGTGACTTGGGGCACAGCTTAAAGGACTAACAATGACAACGCAGACCAGGGAGGGCAGTGGCACTGCCCATGAAGTCCCGATAAGATAACCCCCGAAAACGACGATTTTACAGAACAAAATTAAGACAAGGAAGAAAAAATTTAGTCGACCTCATGTGGGAGTTTCACCTTGTTCACAAACGTCGCCGTCAAATCCAGGAGGGCAGGTACAAGAGTACGAGGCGCAGACCTCGACGTTTCTGGTACAGGTGCCTCCGTTGAGACAGGGGGACACATCACAAGGGTTTGGTATGGCTGCAACGTTGAAAATATAAGATATCGTTTGATTTTGAACGGTGCTGTCTTACGACGACAACCGTGCACTTTTCGGATCGCCTTGCAAGGCTTCGTTCCTGCCCAGGTACCGGCTGCAGGTAATCGACTGCCGGACCTCGCAAGGTCGATTGTGATCGTCACACTTTCTGCAAAGTGGATGGATATAGCTACGAAACTTACATAACTAAAATTTGACCCGTTTGGGGCAGGAGGGGGTATAAGTCATATAATAATTATCATCAGTATTCAAAAGAAGGGAGAACAATGCGGAAGGAAAGAGAAATTAATTTGAGAACTTGCAAAAGGGTTCATTGATTGCTTAAAGTAAACAAATGTTGCATTACAGTGAATGTAAGTCTAAAACACTCATTAAGACTACAGTTTGTTGATAGTTTTGAGGACGTTAGGGAAATATTTTCATAACTGCATGCCACCCTCTATATTGAATGACATAGGAACACGGAGCATTTTACAAAAACCTCACCCCTAATTAGTTTGAAATATACCACATAAGGGATTTCTCTGCACCAGTGACATACAGAATCAGATAAACACACTTTTTAAGTACCACCATATATAGCGCTGTCCCAGGTTGGATTAGTCTGATATGCCCATCATCAATGTGTTCTTCTAGTACGCTCCTCTATACTGGTTCATATGACTTACACCATACGGCACATATTCCCTCTAGATGTAATCAGGCTTTTTGCCACAGCATGAACATGATCGGTTCCTGTCGCTGCATGCCCTCGCCCAGGTTGCAAGAACAAACTTTCAAACAGACCTGGTGCTTCGTGGGAATAATTAGGGTGAAACTGGTGGTAGGTTGGGGGAGGGGAGGTATTAGCTGAATGTTGATGTTAAACTTACGTTGATCACAGTTATACCCAGCGAAGCAGCCAACACAATCACATCTGTAGGCATTGCATTCCATGACATCAAGGTTAGAACACACTCCATTGTTCAAGCATGGGTTTGGTATACAGCCATCAGCGCCTGGAAAGCAACGAGTCGATATGTACCCATGATGGACAGGAAGACGCTGAACAGTCAATGGAAGCAAGTCGATGCAACGACCCCTGTATATTAGGGTTATCTATCATTATGTTATATGGGTCAAGGTCCACCTACCATCCCTCCCCCCCTACATTCCCAAATCAGACCACACTTTTCAAACTTGCTTCCCCCAACGGTACTAAAAGTGTGTTCCAGACCCATTCCCTCTCATTCACTTTGCACCGACAGTCACTCGACATCCCTTCAATCTTGATTTACCGATGGAGCCTTGGAAGAAAAAATGCTAAAGCTTAAAACTTCTGAAATAATCAATAT
>JAODAG010097208.1:0-13991 GCA_027574785.1 Orphnurgus asper
CAAATCATACGAGAAATTTCACCATCAGGCAGTAGAAAAGGTAGTTACCCTTTTGATCTGTTTATTCCTTAAAAAGAGAAAAAAGAGAACAGGCAGAATGCACACAGCCATCATTGTGTTAAGTAGAGTTTTATTGAGTTCTCTACAATGGTGTAGTCGGCAGGGTTTTTTGTTGATCATTTTGTTATGCATGTGCTTGTGTTGCTTCTCTCCTGCATGGTTTAGTTTTTTGTAGTCTGGAAGTCCCATTGCCAGAAGAGGAGTTTTTTGTAGTCTGGAAGTCACATTGCCAGGAGTTTTTTGTTGTCTGGAAGTCAATTGCCAGAAGAGAGTTTTTTGTCGTCTGGAGGTCCATTGCCAGAACAGTATGTGTGGGTGTCCAGTGCCACACCAAGTTACCCAGAGAGAAGTACAGTATGTGTGGGGTGTCCAGTGCCACACCCAGTTAGTTACCCAGAGAGAAGTACAGTATGTGTGGGTGTCTAGTGCCGCACACAGTTGCCCGGAGAGAATTAGCCACACGTAAGCAGGTGTGTGAAACAGATTTAACAGATGTATCGTTGGCTCATGAGGGGTCGTTTCCACGGACGTCCAGGTCGCACAAGAGCAAGAGGAGGAAAAGTGAGGGTCGACACGGGTTGGACGGAATGGAGAAGGCTGAACACTCTGAACTGATGTCACATGATACACCATAATTCATGATGTTGCAGTGTTTAAGAATGGTATCTTAGACAGAGCTTACAATGTTTGATCTAACGCCAGTGTGATTATTATAAGACTTACCTGCTAGCATTAAATATGTTTGCTAACACCAGTATGATCATTAGACTTGCCTGCTAGTATTAAATGTTTGCTAACACCAGTGTCTTACCTGCTAGCATTATATATGTTTGCTAATTCCAGTATGATTATTAGACTTACCGGCTAGCATTAAATGTTTGCTAACACCAGTGTCTTACCTGCTAGCTGATAACATAAAAACGTTTGGGGTATTTTCTGTGTGAATGACACAGTAGCTATATAGAATCTATTTTAGTGGACGTCCGATCGTATTTAAAGCCTGAATGTGTGAGGTTCCGTCGCATTTAAAGCCAGAATGTGAGGCCCGATCGCGTTTATAGCCTGAAAGACCTTTTAAGACAATTCTAAGTGTGTTTACTCTTACCTGCAATAAGATATAGATCTGTACAAATGGGAACAACAAAATAGTTTAAAACAAAATCAGAGGGGGGAGATGTAGAGTATTCCTTAATTAATAGCTACCATACATTGCTGTGATGCACTGATTATGTAATGTTATGCATTGCATTGTTATGTATATGACTTGCCACAGGTGTACAGACTGGGTATATATGCTTTGTGAGGCAATAAACATACAGAATGCACACAGCCATCATTGTGTTAAGTAGAGTTTTATTGAGTTCTCTACAAACTAAACGGAACTAAACGGCCTAGGACAAGTACTGGGTAGGGTTTGTGTTTTAATTTGCATGTACTTTTGATATAAATTATAGCTGTGAAGCCATCATTCTTTGGGGAATTTGGAAATAAAATGAAACATGAACATTTATACCAACAAGTAGAAATTGACCAATCAACGGTTCTATGAACTTTTAGTTTTACTAATGATGTTCACCATAGCTAGGTGGCCGGTGTAGTGTGCTACCAATGTAGTATAAATTTACTCTATAGTCTTAGTCAAATTAATTTGCATTCAGTAATTGCATTCACTGTGGTAATGTAGTCAGCCCATATTGATGCGACAATTTATAACTAAATGTTGCAAAAGAAATGCACTTTGTTATTTGATGGCCACCCTCATTTGTTCAATTTGACAAATTAAACCAATCCCACTAGTATTAGCCTAAAATTAATGTTACGCCTACTGTTCTAGTTAAAGCATGCTGCAATGTAATAGTTCCAGGCCGGCCCATGTCTTTAATGTAGTTACTTACGATCACTTCATTACTGATACAGGGCGTATATGTGACTACAGTATGGTATTGTATATTAATTAAATATAGTCAAACAGAGCAATCCAGATCAAGAGTCACTATGGTAATGGTATTGTAGTACTTTTCTGTTCTCATTGGTTATGTTGTCGTAAGGCAATGTTTTACCATTAGTATATGCATAGTCTGTGTAGGCTTAACATAAATGGTAGGTTACTGTAACTTTGGCAGTTCCGAATATCGGACATGCATTTTTACTTTTTTTTAAATTGCATAATATATATGTAATAACAAGCAAGTTAATGCTTCATTTTCCATATGCTAAGTTTTGCTACACTATGGCATCATTTGCCCACCCACACAGGTGCCATTAAAATTATTTTTCTAAAGGCGAGGGGGAATCACATTTGCTGAATGTTTGCACTTGAGATTGCAGGCTTTGCACTATACGTGCGAGTGTCACTTTGATGATAATTTAGCGTAGGCGCTAAGTACTTTTTGTTACAGCCTGGTACATTGGGATCTAAATATTCCAGAGGCCCTGATTATAGCCATTAATCTTGCTAAATATTTGCAAGAAATAGAAATATGTGACATCCGGGTTGGACAGCCATGTAAATGCTTGGAACATGTAATGGTACGATGAATTGGAATCTTTTCAACCGGGTTGGAAATGACCTTGAAAACAATCACGTAGTATGCAAGGTGTATGGACCTTACGTAGTGCTACTACCAATTTTGGTGTGTACTGAACATAGATTGCATTTCACTTTTGCAACAATGACACATGTTTAATACCAGGGAGGTGTTATATAGAAGGAGATCTAACGAACACAACTCTTTTTGAAACTACATTGTTGCTGAGAGTAATATCTCCTTGTTTCTCTCCTAAAAATATCAATTGTGCTGAAAGCGGATTTCAATCGGGCATAATACCTACCGGCGTTTGCTATAGTTTGAGGCAGTCGGAAGACCCAGTCCCAGATCATGCACTAAAATTTATTATTTCCACTCATTTTCTACTGATTCGAAAGAAATGTTTGTATGCAAAATGATGCCCTATAAAGGTGGTGATAATTTACATATTTCTATACATCCACTATCGCTGTAAAAACCATAGGAAAAGTGCAGAATCTTTCGTAACCTGTGTGGAAATCATCCTAGTTAATTCGTTAGCATTCAGTTCAAAGTTTATCCCTGTACGAGAAGTAAAATTAAGTTGAAGAACGTTGACAAGCCATTTTTCTTAAACGTCAAAATGTAGTGGCAACACCAGTTGACAGCAACACTTTGCTTCAAAGCATTGAAAGTTTAAATTAAATTTTATGTTTTGTTAGATGTGGAAAGAAACACACGATATAAAGGAGAGCGTAAATTAATAGACCAAGAAGGTATTAAATTGTCAAATGTGATTAAGAAGTTTCAGGTATCTATTTCTATGGGTTTAAAGTCTTAAAAAAATATCGCAGTTCCAGGATGTAACCATGTAAGGTAATTAGCATCCCATGGGCTCAGGTGCCCCCCAAAAAGTGTAATTTGACAAAATGTAGCACTATCATCAAAATAGTTCCATATAAAGAAAGACCATATAAGACTGGAATTTAAGTAGCTGGAAAATGTATTGCAGTAACAAGGGACTGTCAAAGAAAAAAGTTAATACTTAATACTGTCTTTTAGTTTTAGGAAGGTAATTTCTTTAACATATTTGACATATTTGCATTATTCAAAATGCCATTTTGAAATGTTACAAAAAGGCATGAGATGGAAAGTCCCCCGAAGAAAAAGGCTTATTCACCTACTGTATGCTGATCAGATTCAGAAGATTGTGGCGAGAATCAATACTCACCATTTTGTTGCTGTAGAAACATTTCTGTTACTTAACTGGCTCAACCATAAATATTTGACTAATTATTGTTTTACTGTTTGTGTAGAGTCATGCCGAGGTCCGGAGACGTCAGTTTGAGCCTGTCCGGCTCTCATGTCTCTGCTGCGAAGAGACCACCTTCATCGTCTGGTTCTCGACCAAACAGTAGTGGCGGCTCTAGAGGCCCAAGTAAACGACCTGGGTCCAGTGGAAGTAATAGACCAGGGCCCGGAAAGGAGCCTACAAGTGCCAGGTCTGTTACTTTTGGAGGTAACATTGCAACACCCAGAAGCTCAAGAAAAGGTCCCAGTGACGAGGCTGTGGGAGTTCCTGCAGCATCAACTAACGGTAAAAGAATCTCATCTTGGACTGTGGTTGGACCTGGAGGTGATATGGTATGTGAAGTAAATACTGCAAATCAGATTTTGTTAAAATTTCCCATCTCCCTGTAAAATAAAAAAATAAAAACAATAATAAAAACACAGAAAAGAAATTGTATTAAAACAAAAACAAGGCAGTAATAAATTGATTATAGTAGAGAAAAGAAGAATTTAAACATACCATAATTTGTTTCTTTCAGATCATTATAATAACAACCCTAAAATTACATTATTACTTGTTAAGTTTACTTACAATATGAATGAGTTATACTTAATAAAATGACAACTGGATTTTACAGTTACCAGTTAAACTCAGTTATTCATCATTAATAGGCATTTGATGGTTTAAAACCAGTTAAATTAACAGCCAGTTATAATCCAGTTACTTAACAGATTCCTCTTAAATCCAGCTATCGTTAACAAGCACAGCATATGCCATGGTATGCAGGTACCTGTTAATGCAGTTACAATGTCAGGCAGTTACCAGGTACCTGTTATATCCAGTTACCATATTAACAAGCAAAGCATATGCCATGGTATGCAGGTACCTGTTAAAACAAGTTACCAGTTAAATCCAGTTTAATACTTTAACTTGTCAAATTCAGTTATTCTTAATAGGCAGTTAACAGGTACCTGTTAAATCCAGTTATCCCTAACAGGCAAAGTATGCCAAGATATGCAGATACATGTTAAAACAAGTTACTGTGTTAACAGGCAATTCAATCCAGTTCATTTAAACCTTCTGTTCCTGAATTAATCTGAAACATATCTTTTGCTGGTGCTTAAGTTAATTTCAGAAATTTTTGATATCTGGTAACTCTAATTTCATAGTGAAAATTACTGTAAAATCAAGTTGTTTTGTTATATAGTGCTGAACAGCAAAGTAGAAGATTTTAAGTTCATGTTAGATGGGACGTGTTGGTTAAAGCAAATTCAAAATAGTTGACTATTTTGAATTTGAGTTTACTTAAAATATGCAAATTTATCTAATCTGGTTGATATATTGTAGCTGCTCAGGCTTACATTAATTTTCTTTGTGCATAAAGAAAGCTCTTTGTAATGGGGTATCATTTGAATACATTTGTCTGCATATATTTATGAATAATAATAATATGACAATGACCAAGAAGTACAGGTCTCAGAACCTTCAATGGTGTAGGCTAGCCTATAGGCCTATGGCTCTGTTGAGAACAACTCCAATAAACTTTTTTCAATACACAACAGGAAATGTTTTTTGTCTTCCTGACATAGTAACTGGTTATTTATATTCTGTGTATTTATGTTCTATTTTTTTCCAGGTCCATTGAACCATATTTTACCCCAATATCATGGTTTTTCCTAAAGCATTCTTTCAGTACTACCGCTGGGCCATGCCGATAACCTACTGCTTGGTTCTAGGGCTAAGAATATGCCTGGGCTACCCCAGGACCTATACCTAACCATTTTTGTTGTTTCCCTATCTTGGCTAGTGTCGATTCTGAGTCATTACATCGATCAAGATGTCGATCACTGTCAGTCTGAAGAGGAAATGCATGGTGGATAATTTAACAGTCCAGGAATATTTTGCAAACGGTGATCGTAACTTTCATCATGTGGAAACCTTGTGGTTCATGAGGGGTGACCGGTAAAATGATAATTAAAGGAAACACAAAGGATTGTAAAAATGCAAGATGTACAAGGCTATATAAACTGTCAGTACAGAATATGTGGGTGGAATTTGTTTAAGTGACGTGTATAAAAAACAAGTTGATAAGTATGTTCCTGGGAGAAAGAGTACCTACTGTATTAAGGAACATGATCGACCAAAATAGAAAATTAAAAAACAAAGTAAAGAAAGGTAAAGGTAAAATTGCAAGACAAGCCAAATAAGACATGCCAAACTGGAATTACTCTATATATCACAAGGGCAACTAAAGAACAAAATACAGCAAGCAAGGAGGAACTTTGAGATAGTATTAGCTGTAAAGAAAACAGAAACCCCAAAACAGTTTACTCTTATGAAAGATTGAAGCAGAAAATTAGAGAGAGAGAATTACTTTTACTATTACTATTACTTTTGAGAAGGGAATAGCAGAGATATTAAATGCTTTTTTTTAAGAAAGCATTTTCCAAAGAAGACAAACTGTCCAAACAATCACTATATTTAAAGGAGATGAGGATAATACTTTAAACTGGAAATCACAGCTCTAAGGAAATGGTTGTGGGGAAATTAATTGGTAGAAAGAAAGGCTGGACCAGATAACATAAAGCCAGATTTTGTGAAGGAAATTGCACAGAAAATAGCAAGACTTTAGCAATTGTCTTTATTTTCCAGAAATCATTAGATGAAACGGAGATACCAGATGATTGGAAGAAGCAAATATAACACCCTTAGTTAAGAAAGGATCACATTCATCAGTATCAAATTAGTTTAAATTAGTTATCAAATTGTAGATGATGGCAACATTACCTAGAAATGTGATTGTGGAGCATTTGGAGAAAAATCAATTGAAACACAAGTGTGGCTATAGAAAAGGAATATCCTAATTTATTTGCAGACTTGTTGATAGAATATTTCTGTCGAAAATAAATGCACATGGAACCGATAATGGAAAAGGATCGCAGAATGGCTAAGAAATGGGAAGCAGAGGGTAGGTAGTGTTAAATGGAGTGGAACCTGAATGGAAGGAAATTACTTGGTGGGAATGTATTCAGTAATGAGACCAGTATGTTTTACGATGTACATGTGGCATGAAGTCAATCTTTGCAGATCTGTTACCGAGGTATTTTGTATTAGAGGAGAAAGCGATCAACAGTTCTTGCCATGGGATATTAATATGCTTTTATGGACAAAGAAGTGGCAAATATTTTCGCTGTAGAAACCCAAAGTACACTTTTTACAGGGGCGGGGATATGGAATTTACCGTATCAAGTAAAGAGGAAAATGATTTGGAGATATACGTCAGCACAATGAAAGTTGGCAAGGAGTGTGCAGAAGCATCAAAAGTGGCTAGTAATTGGCATCATAAAGAGGAATTTTAGTAACTTTGACAAGGACATATTGTATGGTGGTGATTCAATTGTATAAATCACTGCTGACGGCAACACCTTTAGTATTGTGTATCTGTATGGAAGCCATAATTAAGGAAGGATGTCAAATTATTACAATGAGTGCAATGCAGAATGACCAAACCAATACCAAGAATGAAGCATCCAAATCATGAAGACCGAATAAAGGACCTAAACACGATAACTATGGAGAAACGTGCCAGGATATGACCATTTTATAATGTCAGGGTTTATAACGTACTTAAGGGACAGCTAGCTACACCATAGATATGAAATAATGGAAATTAATGCCAGTACACTGTGAAATTTAATGAAAAGGATGGCCAGCAGCAACAGTGCTCTTAGAAATCAGGAGAAACTCATATTTTGGCAGATTGTGGAAAACTTGTGTATAAACTACCATTGATGATGACAGTGCCAACTCGCAACATAGTTAATACCAGCCTGACTTAAGGAATGCAGGATCTTCATGGGTTGCAACACCCATCCCTAGTGCCACCCTATCTAACTAGCACCATGATGGTGAAGACGAGAGTAGATCCAGTCGACTCGATATGCACATGTATACACTATATTTGACTGAGTACAATACCACGAGTGTAAGTTTCTAATGTACGAGCAGCATTGCATCATCTCATACTGATGTACACACTGAAGCCTAAGCCTGGCTTCTCGAGGAGGACTACATGAACTGATCTAAAACAAATAACCTAATGAACGACCCCAAAACACTTGATTTAAGAATGCCTGGTGGATTGTACTAAATGTGGTCAACCAGCTCACACTCTGAAGATGCTTCCCCTTGTCCTTCTTGAACAATTACAGCTCGGTAGTCTTACCGGACGATATTTCGTATGCCTCCATTTTAGCAATGTACTTACATAATACTGTATGACGTAGGATACGTCACATCTATACCAGTAACCGACGTCCTGAGCTATCGTTACCCTTTTTTAGCTACTCGAGTTGTAACGGTTTATTCATCTAATTTCAACCACAATTTATTACTCGCTAGGTTTTGGCCTAACGTATGTTTTGAAATGATTACACCAGAAACTAGTAGTAGCGGTAATGGCTGTCGAGTATTCGAATTTGCTAACTAGCTACTCTGGCGTCACAAATAGATTCCGTGTTTATAGGGTCCTGCGCGAAAGCTTACATTTGATTACGCGGCGCTTATTTTCAAGCTACAATTTACTAGGTCTTGGCCTAACACTGAGAGTACCTTTAAAATTAATCACGTTAAGATTAAATAGTAAGAACAGATTTGAAGGTTTCGTCAAGTTCGATGATCGTAGGTACTTTTTTAATTTGTATTTATTTATTAAAAAATGCCTAGCGTAACGTTAGTGGCCTCCTGCACAACTTACTACTTCCAATAACCCTAGGCTAGCCTAACTAGTCAACTGTAAGCTTAAACTAAAGTTAACCAGGCTTTACGTTAGGCCTAACCTAGTAATGCCCGTATCCCCCCAAACAGGCCCGGGGTGAGGGAGTACCATCGGTGCGGTCTCATTTTTAGTTTAGAATTTTGTAAGCGCTTAGAAGGAACGTCATATTCTGCAAAAAAGAACGGTTCAATACTTGTTAAAAGGCCCGATGTATCTATTTTGATATTCGTGATGTACACGATATATATTTGTTGCTTTGTTACTAGGTGTTATTATTAGCTCCTGACGATCAGTAAGTATTGATCAGATTCCATGAATCCCTGTTACAGCCTTTTAATGTTCATTATGTGCAAATCATTGTGCCAGTTCACACAGTATGCTTTCATTTTCTGTTCATATTTTTGCAGAATGGTGCCTTACCCACTGATGGTACGGCAAAAGGATTAGGAATTAAAGATGACAGTAGAAGACACAAGAGAGGTTTGTAGTACAATGTAGCATAGAAAGATTTTCTATAGGGGCTTATATGTAATGATGAAAAGTGGTTTACGAGTGTGTGTTATGTCTTGGCTTGTAAACAAAGGTGTTGAATGTTATAGTTAATATGTAAGGCCAATTTAGTGAGTACAAGAACACTATTGTTTTTTCTAGAGGTCAAATGTCAGTTGAGGTCAACTCTACAAATCGTGTATCACCTCAGTGATTACAAGGACTCAATTGCTTTGAATTAGAGGTCAACATAGGTCAAAGTCTGAAAACCTTGTAAACATGAAAACTCAAAAATTACAGCTTGGGAAAATCATATTTAGTGTTAAGGTCCATGTTAGTGAGTAAAAACCTATTGTTCTTGGTTGAGGTCAAAGTTCATTTAAGTCAACAGAGGTCAAAGTTTAAAACCTTATATAACAATAAATTCAAACTACAACTTGGACAGTTACAATAGTTAGTACAATAACCCTAATGATTTTGGTTGAGGTCTAAGGTCAGTGGAGGTCAACAGAAGTAAAAGTCTGAACATTTTGTAAACAAGATAACTCCACAAAACTACAACTTACATGGGGAGATCTCATGTTCGGTGTGTAAGTCTACCTTGGTGAGTACAAGAAACCTGTTGTCCTTGGTTGAGGTCAAAGTTCACTTGCAGTCAACAGAGGTCAAAATCTGAAAACTTTTTATAACACTATTACTTTGACAGTCTTCATATTTAGTAGATAGTTCCACCTTAGTGAATACAAGAACCCTAATGGTTTGGTGGGGGTTAAAGGTCAGTAGAAATCAATAGAGGAATATCTTGTAAACATGATAACTCAAAATTACTTATATGTTGGCAAACTTCATCAATGATAAGTTGTTCTACTTTAGTGTGTACAATAGCTCTATTGCTTTGATTGAGGTCAAAGGTAATTAGAGGTCAACATAGGTCAATGTCTGTAAACCTTGTAAACACAAAATTCAGAAATTACAGCATGGGCCAAACATTGTATATGGTGTGTTGGTCCACCTTAGCGATTTTGATTGAACAGTTTAAGCCAATGGTCGGAGAACCCTTACAGATGTTGCCTTCAGTGTCACGCAGTCAAGACAAAAAAAAATACACCCAATACATGGTATGTCCATGTATGTTGAACTGCTAATTAAATTTCATTATGTATAATTGACCCACTTCCATACTATTTTAGCTGGTATCCTCGTAGTGAAAGTGTCATTTCTTTCTATCTGCCATGTCATGTCATTTATCTGTTTGAATAAACAACGACAAATGTATGTTTACGAGAAAAAACAATGAAATATATTATGGATGGAAAAAAAAGAAAGTGTCATTTCTATGACAACTACAAACCTCGATATTGAGCCTGTCATTAGTATTAGAGTTTTCTTTTCCACTAAACGCAGCGTCTAGTCTGAACACGGGCTCGTCAACAAACAGAAGTACCGGCAGCGAGGAAAGCAGGTCTACCAGTTTGCTGAAGAGCAAAGAGTTGCCCAGGTAGGCTTTCAACCCATCATGGTTCTGTTATTTTTTTGCAGTATTAGTTATCATACAGATTGAAGCGTTGTGAAATGTTGTACTGTACAGCGGCCACTACTTAACTGTGTCCGACTCGCTAATGTACTATTATATTACCTTGTTTTGGTGGCGGGAATCCATCTTTGTTTTTGTGATGAACTCAAATTGTAGCGATAGCTATAATTTGTATTGCTTCTTTGTCTATGTAAAGTTTGCCATCGTGCTTGTGGCAATCTGTATGGCTTTGTAAAGGATGTTGAATGGATGGGAATTTAGTATTTCTTTCCTGGGAGACAAATGGACAAATCAATTTCTTTCTGGACATAAAAGAATTATAGTCTCTCCTTTCCTGTTGGTTTACAGCTCTGATGATTTTCTCGCCCTGTTCGATTCCCCCCACCACCAACCCGTCATCAAAAGTAGACCATCAAACAGGGCAAAGAGGGTACTGGCCAAGAAACAGAAAGAACCGGTATTTTTATTTTTAGTTCTGAAGAGTTCTGAAGAATGCAGGATTGCATTTGTCTATTGTTAGATTTACAGCAGTTCTATTGTTTTTGAATCGTGAATGTGCAAGTTAAGACTAATTCAGAGTCACGTTTCTGTGAGAATTAAGTTACTACATCGTATGTCTGCCTGTTTGTTTTTATGTTCGTTGTCAACTGTGGTACAGGACGGTAGATTTCATTAATTGCCTTCGGGAATTTGAGCTAGGTAGCAAAACAGGGCAGAGACCATTTCTGCAAAGGGACAACATTTCCTCATGTTAGATGGGAGTATGTTTCAGTTTAGAACTATTAAACATTTTGCTTTAAATACAGGTAAATACAGGCAAAAGTCTGACCCGTTTGGCATTGCAAAGTGAACTTGCTATACAATAAATTGCGACGATTCACAGCAAAGTTTTATACACAAGACTAAAAGAGTTTTAGTATAACAGCTCTGCAAACTTTTACATCTAATAGCATTCCCTGTAATATCATTTGGTTTGAGAATATTAAATATTGGAGGCAGACAGATCATATAGCTGTTGTTTAATTTGCAAAAATAAAGCACCATCTTTGGATGTTTGGTTTGCAGATGTCGAGCCGAGCGTTTGTTATTCCCGTCAGTGCTAGAAGCGACAGTACATTCGGTTCATGTACCCCTCGGTCGTCACGTCCTCCCCCATGTTCGGATACGGACAAAATTAATTCGATGAGAGACTTTGCCACCCCTCGAGTTAATCCAGAGGATCTGATGTCGCCTGAGATCTATACAGCAGATAATCCGGTAACCAGTTCTCTAGTTTTGAGCTCTGTCCAATTAGGACGTCGGCATGACAACATGGACAATGACTTTGTAGACGATGAAGACATTATGATCCATCAACTTCAAGGAGGAGGGAGGAGGGATTATCCCGCGCTCGTCGGCTTTGAGGGCGATGGTCTGCAGACGGGGGTAGAAGACGAGAGGCCGAAAGGAGCCGATCTCAGCCCGCTGGGTCAAAACGGGTTCGAACACCACCCCATGGCCGAGGAACTGATCCAGTCCATGAATGGTTCCGCGACCAAGATTCAGAGGTGGTACAGGGGGCTGAAGGCTAACCGGGAGGGAGAAGATGAGATCCGGAAGATGGTGAGGGCAAAGTGGCAGGAGAGGGCCACTGTCATGGAGAACGAGAGAAGAGAGAAAGAATGGGAGGAGAGGAAGGAGAAGGAGCGAAAGAGAAAGCGGGTCGCGAAACAGAAGATAGCTCGACAGGCAGCTATCGAGGTATGGAGTTTGTCGGAAATTGTTCAACTCGTTAGCATGCACTGCTTAGCTGATATCCTACCTTTTTCTTTGAATAACTGTTTTTGGGCTCCTATGCTGAAAGCATCAGGATCTAAATTATGGCAGGCTAGGTTATAGCCTAGGGAAACTTGAATTTGTAGGTTATAGCCTATGCTGTGCCTAGCCAAGGTTGATTCAGCCAATGAAACAATGTCAAGAGTTTGACAATGTATTATCCTTTTGTAAGTTAAATATAAGCTAGCCTAAGTATGGCTTAACCATGTTTTCATGTAATTTGTCTTTTCAATAGCTAAGCTGTCTAGCCAACCAAGCCTACTTATAAGCCTAGCATAGGTTTTCATGTACATTCCTTTTTTTAGGCACAGTAGCACTAGGCCTAGGTTTTCTTGTAATTACGGTAAACTTTTTAAGTTACTTTAGTCGCTTGGGTTTTTGCAAAATCTAAACGAGCTATACATTACGATCATAGTTTCATATCAATTCCAAGTTTTCTTCAATGAAGTGTGTATATATAATGTTAGATCAATTAAGTGGAGAAGTCTAGATGTGAGAATTTGCTTGGATTGATGTTGTTGTATGCGTGGATATTCTATGTTGCGATTCTGACTGCATAAAACACTAGTTGACGGGCCTCTGTAATATACTGTATTACTCTACATTTATATGAAACTATTTGAAATCAACAAAAGCAGGTAGCAGAACTGGCATATTTTGACGTGTTCAAAAGACCAAGAAAAAATAAAATCTGCATTCCTGGTTGAAACTTGTAGGAATTACAAAGGAAGAGGGAAGAAAAGCAGGCAGAAATCAAACAGAAAGCGGAAGAAGAAATGAAACATCTAGAGGCTACCGGTAGAGTGAAGAAACCGGTGACCGGCAAGAAAACTGGCAAGAAGCTAACCAATCAGAATGGTAGGACTGCTTCGGCCAAAGGATCGTCGTCTCCCGATAGAGGTTTCGCAGGCCTGGACCGCAACGCGGGCCTGGATCCTGCGGGCAGTTTGGCTCCCCCGAATGAAAGGCCCGGAACCTCCAGCAGTCTCAGTAGAAAAGTCGAAGATATCTTCCAGTCTGTTGTAAGTTATCTCGTTCTGGCGTTTTTTTTTTTATCCCTCACTCATTTTTTGGAAATTTCTAAAAGGTGGTCGGTTTTATTTTGTTCGATTAAACCATGAGATGCAAGGATCGTGGCGTTTAGGTTCGAACATTTCAGTCAGTCCTCGACCAGGGATCGATACGCCGCTCTTAAATTACAAAACCTTCCGGGGGGGGGGCCCAGAGCTCATTGGTTACGGTTAATGGAGGGCTGTGAGTATCTTGTATTCCCAGGGCTCGTCTCCACGGTCGCAAGGCAACAGAGGTGCGGCCAGTGCCGACGAAGCCCCCCAGGCTCCATCAGCCACGACGCACACGAAGACCACCCTGGATGACGTCCTGGATACCCTCAGACTATTGGAGGAACCGGTCAAGATACCAAGTGCAGAGGCCAAGAAGCCCAAAGGACCTGCTTGGCGTAAGTTAAGCTGAATCCTCTCCCCGTGGTTCTTCCCAGTACTGATTATGTACTTTGAA